>WHYT01017426.1:692207-722350 GCA_009806455.1 Tetrax tetrax
GCGGCGTTGCCTCCCCGCCCGGCTGCCAGGGCCCCTGGGCCGAGGGGCGGCAGCCGGTCGGTTCCTCAGGGAGTGTGCCGGGAGACCGAGTGCCTTCAGCAGCCGTTGCCCCGGTTTTCGTAAAATTCATACATAAAATGTCATAAAACGTCATAAATTTTCATAGAATTCCTTGCGCAGCCGCTCCTCCTGGGTACCCCAGTGAAGCAAGGTGCTGTCCAGGCTCTTCCAGTCCTTCGCTTCCCACGCTGGATCACGGCTTCCCCCCGCCCGCAGGGAGAGACCTCCCTGCTTCCACTTCGGCTCCGAAATACCCCAGCAGCGACCCACCAAAATTAAAGGTTTAGAAAAGCCTTTTTGTTACCAATCTCTAAAATGTATCCAAGGGAAAGAAGCTGATGGACGGAGCCAGCGGCGAGAAGGAGCTTCAGGAATTTGTGAGGGACTGGCATCTTCATAGGAGGGGGCTGCTTTCTGCCCACCCAAATGTCAGCACCCTACACCAGCTAACTCGTTAAAATCAGAGAAAATGGGTAAAATGTCAGCTGGCATACACGGGACGGTCATCTCTTACTAACAGCCAGCAACCACTGCTGCTTCCATCACTGAAATATTAATTTGGGGGATAACGGCAAATTGCATGGGTGGGAAGCTGGGGTCAGGGGAGGGAGCGTTTCTCATGGTAAAGCTCAGGGACTTGGCAGCCGAACGCCAGCCTGGCAGATAGGACAGCTGCCTTATTTCATCCACATGTCACTAGACAGCACCACTGAAGCATTTTCAGTATTTTTATCCCAATTCTTCTGTGGTTCTGGTGTGAGAAAAAGAAATCTCTATCAAAATATTACTACCTCTTCACTACCCTGTTCCTTTCACTCATTTGCTGCATTTTATAGAATCACAGAATCATAGAATGGTTTGGGTTGGAAGGGAGCTTCAGAGGTCATCTATTCCAACCCCCGTGCAAGGAGCAGGGACATCCCTGACTAGATCAGGTTGCTCAGAGCCCCATCCAACCTGGCCTTGAACGTTTCCAGGGATGGGGCATCCACCACCTCTTTGAGAAACGTGTTCCAATGTTCCACCACCGTCATTGTAAAACATACCAAGGCAAAAGCTGTGTCTTTCTAGCTATTTTTTTATAGTGCCCTGTAGCACAGGCATCCTGGTCCTACCTAGGGTTGAGATAATCACAAATTTTGCATTTTGGTATGCTTGCCTTTTTGCTGGGCTGTTATTATTTGCTTTCCTGGTCACCTTCTCTTCTAGCGTTCAAGAAATCCTTCTTGTTCTCCCACACGTGAGTTGGCTACAGTTTGACTGTCAGTCTTCCTCCAGATTCTGAGGGAAGTTTTGTGTAAGCGGATGCTATTCCCAAAGGACAGGCAGAAGGGAATGTTATGCAGCCAAGAGGAAGAAAGCAAGGTTACTTTCCAGTGTTTACTGCATATGCTTTTTTGCAGAAATATACATTTAAAGTGTGGAGGTTTGCAGAAGAAACACTTGAGCCAGACTTGTTTTTACTGAAGCAATATCCAGAGGGGGCACACATGCTCTACCTTCCCTCCCACCGCATTCGTAATCACAAAATAGCAGTGTACTGCGGTGAGGGTCAACAATAGAAGTATCAAAAAAAGACACTTGGAGAAAGAGGAAGGAAGGAAGGAAAATAAGTAGCAACTGTGCGTATGGATGTTACAGCTTAGAGAATTGCACTTAGCAGTAATAATTGTTCTTCTCTTTTGAGACCCAGTCCATACATGCAGGGTGATTCCAGTACTTCTCTCCATCATACACTTGCTGGAGATGTGGAGCTGGGTCTCAGGGTCTTCTTAAGAAAAGAAAGACTGTTCTATTAGATATATTGTTGTTCCACTGTGCCTTGGCAATCACAGAGATGGGGCTGAAAGAGTGGTGCCCCAGGCATGAAGCTCCCTGCAGACACCTGAGACAGTCACTGGTAATAACTGACACCTACTGCAGCACAGCCCACTTGCCCCAAGGAATCAGCCACAATGACACATAGGTCATAACATACCAGTAAAAAAAATTGTATTCTTGATGTTTAATGGTCCTCCAAAGAGGACTCAACCACAGATGTGTGAGGCTTGGGCAAGAAAGCAGATGTTTATTTTTAATTTGGATAGAATTCTGACACAACCATTGGAGAAATTTTGTGATGAACCCAAAGAGCTGTCCTAATCAGGAACAAGGCTGCATAGCTGACAGAAGTATCTCTGAACCTCTGCTAGGTGGAAGAAAAGGCCATGAAGAAGGATACATGCAACAGGAGGCAAGGACTGGAACAGCTGTCTCGAGAAGGCTGCGAGGACCAAGTTCAGATCTTGAGGAAATAAAAGGTCTCTGATGAGAAGAATTTTCATCAAACATTCTCATGCCACAGTCTGTTCTGAACTGGCCTTGGGCCTCTTCTAACACTTAAAGGCTTCATTTTACTTTTTCCTCATCAGAGCACAATGAGGCAGAGCAGTGTTTCTCCTCCAGATCTGGTTTGTGCCTGGAATCACTCTTAGGCCTATTTCTTATCCTCTGATGAGCAGAGCTGAGTTCTTTTTCTCTCCTGAGAGACCTCAGCAAAGTACAGTAGGAGTTGACAGTAGTGATTTTCACTGTTTCAGTTTAGTCACAGAGTCTGGTGTCTGAAGTGAAAAGCAGTAAAACATTTGCCCTATTTCTGGATCTGCATTTGACCCACCCCTACCTACTGCTTTTCACCTGAGGATGCAAGTGCCATGTAGTTCTCATGAGCAGGAAGAGTGTGCCTGAATCTTGTTTAAGGTGTTGTGACAAACATTCAGAAAGGTTCAGCTGGATTAAGTTACCTAGCTCAGGAGAGCAATCTTTTCTTCTGGTGTGGATTTACCAGGTCAAGAAAAGTGGGGTCAGTGGGAAAAGTCAACAGCTCCTTCAAAGGTATGGTCCAACTTCTTTTCTAGGGGATGTGTCAAGGTACCCAGGCTGCTACAGTACTCCTCTTCACACTAAGTAAGGATGAAGAGAGAACAGAGCTGGCTGATGAAGGAGTGATGTTGAGGCAGCTGGTGACAGCAGGCTCTCCAGTAACTATTTGAAAACTTCAAGAGCTCCAGTGTCCAAGACTCTGCAGGGACCTTGATATACTATGAATCATGAAACTGTCAGAGTCACTATAAATATTCCTAATATGACAGCTGGAAGGCACTACAAGACCATGAAAAGGTTCATACTGCAAGTCATACAGGCTGTAAGCAAGAAAACAAAGAGAATTTTATGTGTTTTGAGAGAAGTTATGCTGTAGGCTTATGGTTGTGGTTCAGATAACCTCTTCAGATGAGAAGAGGGGAAAGGGATTAATACACTAGCATGGCATCTCACTCAAAAAAGAATTCTGTTTTCTCAAGTGAGCTGCAAAATATTAGTGTTGCAACCCCAGAGATGCTGAACAGCTAAAAGCAAAGTCACAACATCAAGAAATACTCTAACTTAGGAATAAAGAAAGGAGTACTTAGGATTGCCTTTGAAACACCAAGGGTGGTCATAAAAGTCCTCAAGGTTACCTTTGATTGTCTATTTGCATTCCTTGTGTGTTTTCTGCAAAATACAGAGGATGAACAAGTGGGAGGAAACCAAAGGAAGATCAGACCTCAGTAGGGCAGCATCTTGTCAAGGGAGACTACATACTCTGTTTGCACACAGCAGCATAGCCTGGGGGGAAGAACTCTTGAACTGATTGCTAAGCATAAAGTTAAGTTTTCTGGTAGCTGAAACAAGGCTGCTTTGGTTTTCTTTCATCCATGATCTCCTTAAGGAGTTCTCCGGAAGAGCAACAACCTCCTCACTTTAAAAGACAGAACATCCTTGTGCTAAGGCTTGTTCTCCCAGATCTTACGTATTGGTTTTTGGTGCTCTTTGCTTAACTTTATGGAATAAACAAGGTCTGTCACTTATCTTTTAACTATGTCTAGTAATAATCGTGATGTCAGTGTGAACCAGATAGACATTAGAGGCATTAAATCCTTATTGGGATATAGTGAATGTATTATAAGGGCAGAGAGGAGTCCTTACGGAGCATCTGCTTCCCCAAAATGTGTGCTGAGAGCTTGGGAGTGAGAATCCCATCATCCCTGCAATGACTGCTGTCAGATAGAGCTGGAATCAATACAAAGGAAGGGAAAGAAATTTTGTCAGTGCCCTCTCAGCAAGCTGGAGAAAAGATGGCTGGATATGGAGAATAGTCACAATTGCCACATACAGCCAATAGAGAAAAATAACTTTAATGCATTGGTCTACCAGGATCCAGGAGAGAGCTGAGAGGAAAAGAGGTGTGTGGGAGAGAAAGAACCAAGATGCACATGAAGGCAGGACACAGTCAAGGACCTAGCAAGCCATTCTTGGCCAACTTAGAGAAAATGAAGGAAGCTGAAAAAAGTGTGGAATGATACAACATGCTAAAGATTTACTAGTAAAGGAAAGTCAGTAAACATATGGATATGGGAATAAAACCAACTGGCAGTGCTCCACGTGCTGGGGCTCAGCCAAGCTGTGCGAGTTCTGCCCCGTAAGGCTTGTTCTCACAGCAAGGCGGGAAGTGGGGTCTGTGTGCCGTCACTACAGCCTCCAGCGCCAGGCTTTGCCAACCAGAGGTCCACAGTGTCAGCGTACACTTGGGTGAGCAATGGCAGAAGTGGCACATGTGTGTGTGGCAGGGCTACATCATGCCTCTGAGGGCAGATGAACACACCAAAACACCTGAGGGCTCTCACCCCTCCAGCACCATGGGAGCAATGGAAGACATCAGAGCCTGTATTTGTCTCAGTGGTGGCACCTCTTTATTTCCTCCATGTCTAAGTATATTGCTGAGTACTGGTTGCTTCAAATATTCATTATTCCAGGAGAAGACTCCTAAATTTTCACACAAGCCACTGGGCTTGTACAGCAGAAGGGCTGATAAGCTCTAGGAAGGTAGCCAGGCAGGAGGGTTGTGCTGGGTATGGCAGCCTCCCAGCCTGCAAGGATACGTGCACAGGTTCTCAGACATCATTTACCTTGTAGTCTTACATCTTCATAGCAAAGCTTAGAGATAGCCAGCCCACACGCCTACTCTGGAACAACATTTGCCTTGAAGCATTCATTAGACAAAATGAAAGCCACCGCAGAAGCATTCATTAAAACATAAGGCTCTGGTGACATGGAAAAAATTGGCTAATACTGCTACACTCCTAGAAATATGCCTGTATAAGCCACTATGCAGATTTTTTTTAAAAAAAACATTTTTTTCTGAGTGGTTTAAATGTTACCGTTACTTTCTAAGTAGTCAAACTGAGACATACAATGATCTTTTTTTTTGTGGTATACAGATGCCTCTGCTACAGATTCCATCAGCAGACCTACATCAAGCAATTCTGACAGTGCTTTTGCCTCAGGACAAAACCTGAGGCTCCTCTGAGGCCTTGTAGGTAGCAGTGGTGGTTTAGACATTGCTGCCCATTTCTGCCCTGTAGAGGAGAAAACACGGCAGTGGGCGAGACTGTCCTAAACCTTAATTAGCGCAGTGAATGTGTGCCATAGCCCTTCGTCTCTACATGTTAAGATTGTCCAGAAAAGCTCAAAAAACGTGAACTGAATGTTGCAAACGCATATATGAGATTAGAGAGAACCCAGAGGAATGGTGTTATCAATTATATCTGAACTTCCCTATTTTTCTCAGTGAAGAGTTAACTCAGATGCCCAGAAATAATGTTTTAAAATTGCCCTGGTATCACTGATTGGGAAAGGAGACAGATCAGCCCAGATTGCTACATGAAAAGCTTGCTTTGCTTTTTTCCAGATATTGGGGAGGCAGACAAGGTGGCTGACATCTCTTACAAAATTTTGACAACTGTAGGGTTCCCTATGAGCTGCCTTTCAAACTCTGCTCCTGGGCAGCCAAGCCTGCAGAGCCCAAACACACCTGACAGGGTCACGATCCTGGTGTGGACAGTCATCCAGCCTGGTGCGAGCGGTGTCTCACTCCTGCGACTCACACACAAGCCAAACTTGAAAGGACATTACCATCTTTTGCCTCCTGGACCAACCTATTTCTTAATAATCAGGTACATTATGAAGAAAGGACTCTTAACTCCAAATCCAGTAAAACATACATGACAGAAAACATTGTAAATTAAGGAAAAAAATAAAATAAAAGCTAAAATAAAAATAATTTTCAAAGCCCAATTTTTACACTTATGCTAAGTTAATTAGTTAAAAAGTAAAGTTAATCAGTTCCCTCTGTTTACTTCTGACTTCTCCTTGAGATACCCATTTGCAAGGTACCTGTATGCACTTGCAGCAATGTTGTGTAACGAAGCAAGCTTCCAGCCCTTTGGGTCCTCGTGCATCCAAATGGGTTGTGATGCATTTGCAGATGCTTAATTTTAAGCAACATGGAGCTCCATTCCTGGGTCTTACGTGCCCATTTTCTGCCAGACTGGGGCTCAAAGAAAAATTTTTGAGAACAGACTTCAAGTCGCTTCTTCACACGCACACAGCAACCATACTGACAGCAGTGTATGGGGGAAAACAGCACCAGGACTTCCAGATGCAAAATCCTGAACGCGTGTGGTTTCTGGGAGATGGTTCTTGGGAGAACCGCAGTCCTGCCACTCTCTGAAATACATTGAGTAACACCTGAAGAGGAGAAGAAACAAGAAAAACACTCACAGCAGCCATTTCCTAGGCTAGAAAACAATGGAATTTTTATTGAACAGAGATGGCTCATAAACACACTCAAAGGAGTTCCACCTGCTGTTCAGCAATATTCATTGCCATCTGATAATAACCTATGGGGGCAGCTGTATAAAATAGGAATAAAATACCAAATTGCTATATTCATTAATAACTTTGCCTTCCAAATACAGAACTGTATGTTATTTAAAGTCTGAAAATAGACTACAATTGTTAGCATTTAAACCAAACCTTTATGATAACAAATATACAAAAAAGGCAGTCAATATATTAAACATTTAAATCAACAGCATACATTTATCAGAGGTAAACATTGAGCAAACAAAGCCACCAATGATGTTGAGAAATCAGGTAAAAGTTTTAAGGTCAAGCTCCAAACACTGTAGCTTTCCTAAAGCCATAGTAGTATTACACTTTTATCTAGCCCCTACATTGAAAACTATCTAGCGTGAACATTTGAAAATATAACATTGGCTATCTGGCAGGAAATCAGAAGTTTCGTAAGTCCTCATTGTATTTATATCGAAGCACCTGCGGAGACAGAGGGCAGCAAGAGTTAAGCACTGTGTTTTGCAAGGTTGGGGTTTTAGTTCTGTTATAGATGAGGGCAACAGCGTCCCCGTACCAAACACAAATTCCAGCACTGACAAAAGAGAAATATTGGCCTGACAAACTGCATGAAGAATCAGCCTTGCAACTTGTGTTAAGCAGAATGGGACTTGCATACCTGCCTATTTACTGAAAGCCTGTGCTATTTCTGCTGCACAGAAAAAGTCTCCTTCAGTAGTTGATCTAATGCCTGAGTTTGAAAGCTTGGGATACAAACATACGCTCAAAAATAATGTGACAAATTTACTATCAATAAAAACATGTTTTAATGCCAACAACTAATAAAAGTTCATATTGCAATATTGCTCACAACATAATGTACAATTTGCACAAAACATGGCTCTTCAACATGAATATTTTGCAAGCTACAATATATATATAATAATAATATGTATAATTTCTTTTCTTAAAGAATTATATGCCAGAGTGCATGCAAAGAATTTCAAAGCAGTAACACAACAGGAGCAATCACTTGTTTACAGGTTACTGAAACCATTCACTATAGAAACACTGGGAATTAGATAACAGACAGACAGATAGGTAGATGTATATACACACTGCTTTTTTTGTGGAACCTTCCCATGTTACACCAGAAGCGTGGGTTCCTTATAAGCTCAGGCCCCTGTGAAAGACCGATTCAAATAGGGCTCTGAATGTTCTCCACACTCTTTCACCATAAATCACTTCTGTTGGAGATGACAATGAAGGAGGCACTTGTCCCTTAGCCAGGAGTGGAGGCAAGCAATCTTCTCCGTAGCCAACGTCTGTTCCAGTTCCTGCTCCTTCATTTCTAAGCAGTGGGTGGTGAGCATCTATCCATCTCATGTTTTGGCTGGTCCCAAGCAGTCTCCTGCAGCCTTTACAGTTGGAAACCCAAGACTGGAGAACCTGGATCTCCTAAACAGCAGTGCACAGCACTGCCACCATTCTAGTCAGATATGTACAAGAAATGACATGTATCCTCTGGTTTAAAATTTACATAGAGTATATACAAATAAAGCTATTCTATCAAGGTGCAAGTTTATTATTCTCTGGTGTGTTCCAATGAAGATTTCTTAAAAACCTTTACAGACCCACCAGGAGAGTTTACACAAAGTTGACATTTTTTCATAGTTCATCACATAGGCTTTGTTCTGCAAACCCCATAACAGAAACTCCCGTTACTTTCCCTTGGAGTTCTGCCTACGCACAGGACTGGATTTGGTAGGCTACAGTCATGTCTAATATAATTTCCTTGACTTCAATACATTTTTAACTGGGGTGAATTGGCACCATGTGGTTTGGTTTTGTTTTTGTATTTTTTTTTTTTCCCAGGAAGTCATCAATCCCTATGAAATGAGGCAGGACATGTAACTGGACATCGAGGGGTTTGCAGTTCATGGGCTCAGTCCAGATTTCCTTACTTTTGATGGGACTGCGGTATGTGAAGCTAGCACAGTTTGGCCCTAAGGGTACGTCTGGAAGTCCTTGGCACTATTTTACATTAGTTGACGGCAGGCAATGCCCTCAAAGAAACTTTAAAAAAAAAAAAAAAGACCAAATGTAATTTACTAAACAGTAAACACCAGACTGATCCACTAAACAGATGGATATGGAATGCAACTTGCCTAAAATTAGAATGGCTGATGTTTTCTTAGCCAGGTCTAAATTCATAAAAATCTTTCCCATCTCATGCAGGCCTCATTCTGCAGCGTGTAAATACATGATGCTTCTAATAAAGTAATTGGAAACGCAAAGGCTGTGATCAACGAGCAGAAGGAAAGCCTACCCTCTATTTCTCTTTAGCAAAAACCTCAAAATTGTCCAACTAACTCATGTAACATAAGTACAGGTTTATGATCCCTGCTGAAGTAGGGCTGCTGTGTGCAACGACAGCAGGATTTGGCCTTCAGCCTTCATGGTGTACCAACCACAACTGTGCAGATGACTGGATGGGAAATTATATCTGCTAGTGCATTAAAAAAACATACAGCCTTGCAGTAACTCCCATTAAAGATTCCCGCTGACTTCATGAGAGAGAGAGAGCAGACTTTAACAAGTGCATGTTCTGCACTGCTGGAATTAAGTTTCTTAAAAATCTTTCTCTAATACCATTTTCCTCCATTTTGTAACTTGATTGTAACAAGGCATTCCAAGCAGAGGCTTTGCACATGTCCTCTCAAGCTATGGGGAGTATTTCACACTAGAAACAAAGATCTGGTTATTTTTTTCTTTTTTCCAAAGTAAAACCATAATAAAAATCCAAGTTGCTGGTTTCACATGCTGTCCTGCCTTTGTACAGTATTGACAAAATGACATCTAGCAATGACAAATGAATCATAATCTCACTGGAAATGTTACAAAGATCAACATCAGACAGAATGGGATTTAAGACAATCTAAGGTGCACTCAGAGAAGATTCATGAGTTTTCCCAATGTTTATGCTAAAGATATGATTATGTGATAGAACACATAAAGGTTTCTGACCTTGCTGACTGAATACATTATACTCAAGGGAAAATTATGTCAATTTAAAAAATAGTAATTTTTAAAAAAGGAAATTAAATACAAACATACATTTTAAAATAAAGTTGTGGACACAGTGGACAAAAGCTGCCGCTTCAAATTATGGCTGAGTTCCTCTATTTTTAATACATTCCTTTCTGCCTCATTTCAGAGGGCCCTCAGTTAGTGTCCTTCAGTGGAACAGTTTGCTCTGGAACATTAACAGTACAAAGCAGGCAATTTTCAAAAGCATCTAACAGACTTGAGAGACTGACATCTTTGAATGAGCTACAGATGTCTATGAGTCTTTTTGAGGAGAAATACTTGGTTCCAGAAACGTTGGTATTTCTTAGCTATACTATTGAAAAACTTCTGCCATCCTATTGTCTGTACTCTGCCTCTCTGCTATTTTATTTTTATCCATCATAAATGGATAAGCAAAGGAGAAGAAAGTTTCACCTGTGTTTTCAATTGCAGATGACCTCAAACATGCCTGTGAAGCCACAAACCAGTACTTAAGCTACATCTGTGGGATGGAGGACAATATCTCTGTGTTTGTTGATGGTTACTGTTGGGTTGTGTGATCTTCTAAATAAAAAGTGAAGTGAAACCTTCCTGTAAAACCCCAACAATGGATGGTAGCAAACAAAACCACTCTGCTAGGAAAAAAAAAAACCCTCAAATTAATAACAATCATAACGAATGCAAAACAATCATAACTGTTCCTGGGTTTATACTACACAAAGTAGGGGTCTGCCTAAAAAAATGCAAAAAAAAAAGATTTAACTCGATGGTTCTGCACTGTTCAAGAAACCTATTTCTAGAAATATTTCTAGCACATCCTTTCCTCTTGTTTTCAGTTTTATTTTCAAGCTTTAAGTTCAAAGACATCTCTGGGACAAGTGGGAGTGGATGTGAAGAGGAAGCAGAGAGTTGTTACACAGATGGTGCTAGATCTTCTGTCTTTTCAGGATACTCACATTGGGATCTCCCCATTCAGTTGTTGTTTTCAATGGTAAACGTAAAGATCCAAAACCAGCCAATTCAGAAGTGAATGACAGAGGAAGGATCACTTCCCACTTTAAAGATCAAGATTGTGCTTTCTAATGACACATATGTATTCGGCTCGGAAAGTGCAAGATGCGCAAAGGCTTCAAAGGTGACACAGTATGAAAGAGAAAACAGACCTAATACACAGAGTAGAAAAATCAATGGAAAGGCTTCCAACCATTTTAATAGGTCAAATTTCACCATGCTTTCATGTTTGATTTGTGAATGATGTTATAGTAGAATCTTAACTTGCATTTTTTTCTAGAACATTCATATATCCTTCATTTAACATGTAAATTATTTCTTGAACCTTGTATCAAATATGTACAAAGGCTAAACTAGGTACAAAGTGAAACCCGCTTGGGAATGTGGAGCGGAGGGAGGATTTGCTGCACTAATGGGTATTGCATTAATGCTGAGCATCAAGGAAGGCTGACTGCCATTAACAAGAAAACTCATTACAAACATGATTTCATGCCTCATAACATATCCCGTAGATCTATTTACTGTCCATCTCTCTCTCTTGAACATACAAACACACAAAGGTAACTACGGACAGAAAATCCAAAGCATTGCACATGCTTAACTTTTTCTTTCCAGTAAAAAAAATACCTCAAACACCACCACACCAAAACTCACAAAGCAGCAGGAAATGCACAGCTCAGATGATACAGAACAAATTATTTTACAATGCCACTTCTGTCCTGAATTACTTAAGATGCTTTCCAGACTCTGGAAAAAGCCTGGTCTGAGGATAACTAATACACAAGTGGCATTCCAACAAGCTTTCAGATGAGTGAGACTGAAGGACGTTCTAGTAGCCCACCTGTTACTGTGGGAGGTTGTGGGAGAATGTTTTATTTCCTATGCTTTATTCTCTGCTGCTTTTCATTATATCCAGGGAGATCTTATAGCGGCCTTCCAGTACCTAAAAGGGGCTTGTAAGAAAGATGGGGAAAAACTTTTTAGCAGGGTCTGTTGTGATACAATAGGAGGTAATGGTTTTAAAAACAGAGGGAAGTAAATTCAGACTAGATATAAGGAAGAAACTTTTTGCAATGAGAGTCATGAAACACTGCAACAGGTTGCCCAGAGAGGTGGTTGATGCCCCATCCATGGAAACGTTCAAGGCCAGGTTGGGCTGGGCTCTGAGCAACCTGATCTGGTGGGAGACGTCCCTGCTCCTTGCAGGAGGGTTGGACTAGATGATCTTTGAAGGTCCCTTCCAACCCAAACTGTTCTATGATTCTATGATATGCAGAATCCAGATCCCTCTGGTGTATGGTAGCTGGCCGAGTTAAGAGAGAGGGGAAAAAGAGCGTTGACTTTATCTTGGGGCTGTAAACAGCAGAGATGCACTATTCAACCTTCCACATAACACTAAAGAGATCAGTAGAAGGAATGTCCTGTATGCAAAGACTGGATTTACTTATTTATTGTCTGCATAATGCCCAGGCACTTCTGTTCCCCACTTGCACAGCACATATGGAACACTCAAGAGAAATATGGCCAGGAAGCAACATACAGGCCAAAATGTACTGATGGGACTTAAATAGGTCAAGTTTTTCTAGCATTAATTGGAATTTCGCCAGGAACATGAGGTCAAAAAGTTCTCAGATACTTTCCTTTAGTTCTTGTATTCCTCAGTGAACATAAACTCACATCTCAAGGAGGACTACACATTTTACCACATCCCCAAAATGGCACAATTAGTGGCTCAATAATTGCAAGGCAAAAATCAGTTCCCAAGCTACTGAACCTACTGTCCCTAATTTGTCTATTGGTGGTCTACCCAGGCTCAAGCAGGTTAAGCTGGATATTTGATCAGCTGAATACTTGGATGCTGGGGAAGCAAGCTTTCCCTATGATGAGGCTTCAGGGGCTTCCTGTGCTCCTTCCTACCTTCTGCCCCAGTGAGGCAGGGGGCTTTCGACCATGCTCAGGAGCAAATCTCAGCCTGCAGGTGTGCTAGGAATTCTTTAAAAGCTAAGCAGAGCAGGGAGAGCCAGACTTTGGAAAGGCTCATTTGAAAGCCTCCCACGCAGTAAGCTATAGGATAGTCGATTTATCCACTGCTGGAAGGCGGAAAGGGTACGGCTGGACTCTCTTGAACCTGTGGCTTGAACAAGTCCAGATGTTTTGAACCATGTTAATCCATTCCTGCCAGAACATATAAGGTGTTAAGGCTTTGACCTTAATTAATTAAAATGACCTCCTAGTGCACTGGCTTTTTCTAAGGTGGCTGTCTTTTTTTTTTTAGCTAAGCATCTCCATTTTCTAATGTGGCTTATTTTAAACCATGAATGATTTCTGATTGAGTATTTCAGAGAGTTCCCCCCCCATCCCCCCCCCGGTCTTTGTTTGCTTTAGAAAGGCAATAAGAAACAAGATTGCCTCTTACTGCGCTGGGCAAAGCTGGATAATGGAAGTTTTAATGAAAACACAGCAGCAGAGATGATGGGAAGTGGAAAGACCAAAGTTAACTGCACACAAAGGGGTTCAGGCAAATTTGCTCCTGCAGCTGCAGCAGTGGAGATATTTATAAGGACAAAGAAAAGCTATGAATCGCTACATCTCCAAGGCCATATCCAAGCAGTGGGACTGAGCAAACCCTCTATGTGAGCACTGAGGAGACCAGAGACAAATGGGCTGGTTGGGGGTGCCAAGCAAGGGATGGGAGATGGGGCTGCTTCCTCCTCCCCTTTGATTTAATAGAAACTCTGAATTGGAGAACAAATGAAATAGGGAACACTATACCTCTGGAATCCAAGGCAAAGATCTGGGATTAGACATTCAAAATCTTCTGTCTAATCCTCTTCCCTTACTGAGACCTCTTTGTTAGTATGCCATCCAACTCAGACAAAAACCTGTGCCTAGTCTAAGCGTGCCCATTCATACAGTGTCATCACCTCTGCAGGACAAAAGAAAAAAAGAAAGATGAAAAATGCTTCTTCAAAGGAAAACAAACACCGAAATTACTGTTCTGGTACATCATGTACAATCAGGTGGACAGATTTAGCTAACTGAACAACATAGCTTGCAAACCACAAGATGTTTGTAGAATTTAACCTATCTAGCCAATGCAACCTCTTTTGTAAGTTGCTGCCAAGTCTCCTGGGTGTTCTAGTGACAAGCAGTCCAAGCAAAGCACAAAGAGCATCATCTACTGAGACTACCGACTTGAGAAAGTGAGAAACCACAATTTGAGCCCTCTGCATGCACCTAGGAGGAACACACACCAGGCCATCCATAGCTGTTCCATGCAAGAAGCCTTGAACCAAGCTGAAAGAAAGACAGTCTAATGGCAACAAAAAGAAATTGCGTATCGCCCTCTTATCCACACTGAGCTTGCTTCCTCAGTTCTTAGGCTCACTGAAGGCAGCTGACAGATGCCCATTAGCTTCTCTGGGTTTCCAGATTTTCCTTCTGCTTTGGGCATTGCATTTGTAACGTTTCCAGCAGTGGTCTCATTGAACTCACAGATCACTGACTTACAGCTGAAGACTCAGCTTCGCTATTTTTTGCCCTTGGAGGGCAGTTATAAATGGTTGGTCAGGTGCAATTCTACTGAAATGTGATAATCTAGAGTGGGCAGTCTCAGTTTTCATCCACTAAAGATAATGGGCCTTACCTCAAAATAAATAACAAGCTAAAAAATAAAAAAAAAAAACATTAATTTTGTTATAAATGTATGGAAGATGTGATTGGAAAAGCTGCAAGTTAGAGATACAAATGTGCTTAAAGGCAGACATCTAAAATTAGTGATGTTCTCATCTATGGGGCTTCAGGTATTATCTGAATGCTATTTCAAGGCTAACTTTATGCAAGCTGGTTTATTAAATATTAGGTCAAATCCAAAGCAGCTTTTTAAATGCTTATATATTTCAACATCTCTGGGCCAGAGGATGAAAGCAACATCAGGCTGTTCATTTCTGTAAAGCATTTGCAGAGCCTCACATGAAGGACACTGTCAAACAAACTTCAAGTCTTTGACTTTAGTTTACTCTTGTTTATAAAAAAAAAATACCATTCACTGATTTCAGAGGCAGCTTTAGTGAATGCAGCCTTCAGGATGTCATCTTTCAACAATATTTTGTATTTGTATATGACACTGAGTACATGCAACCGACTTTGACAAGTTCTGCAGGTTCTCAGCTCCTCCGAGAATGTAACCCATAGACAAGAGTACTAGGAACAGGCTTTTCTTGAGGATGGCCTGAGCCTTCCCATGAGTATGTGGATGTGTGAACTTTAACACCACCTGTATTTTTCTTGACCATAAAAAAACCCAACTTAAACAGGGTCCTGCATGCCTGAGTCTCCACAGACCTGGTTGCATTGCATGCCGTAACACAGTCCTCCTCTGACTTTAGACAGGTACCGGGGAGAAGAAGAGATGCCCTTTCATTTTTTCTCACCGCACCACATCAGAGCAGCTTATTTCAGTACAAACTGAGGATTTCCCTTTTTCTTCTAATCTTTAAAGAGCAGCACATCGTTCTGCGCTCTGAAACAAAACTAGAATGTCCAAAAGCCCCCAACACACCACAGGCTGCAGCCCATCCAGGGCTTGTGTAACGTTTGGTACGAAGCCAGTGGATATTCAGTACCAAAAGGCTCAGCGTCACAAGCAGCACGTGGAGGATTCAGCAAGCAGCTCTCATTAATGCCAACAGGAGCCTGGCTACTAAGCCTTCACACCTCTTTAAAGACGTTTCCTCTGTCTTTAATAGACATTTGCACAAATCCACTCTGAAGCTGAGACCAAGCAGGCAAAAGTTTTGGCTCGGGAAAAAAAAAAAAGTCTGAGCTCTTAGAAAGCTGGCCCTTTTCCAGAACGGAGAGCATCTGGCCACCAGCTGTGTTTAGAGGACAGCAGGCATACAGAATAGATCAGGGGAAAATCTAAGAAACAAGCAGACAGTGCTGAAATTTGTCGTGAAAAGAATACCAGCCTTCCTTTCCGATGTTCAAAACCTTTGCCCTCCGACATTCCCCATCCTTTTCTCTTCCCAGCTCTCAAGTCAATTACTGGAAAATTGCCTATTCAGATATGTTTTCTGGGCTTGGGAAGGGATGCAGCAGGGCTCTAGAGAAAAAATAAAACTGGGAAGTGTGGAAAATGGCAGCACATGAGGGAAAGTGGAAATGTAAGGAAATTCTGGAAACTAAGGGAAGACCTTGTAGAGACACAGAAGGAAAGATCTGCCATGAGGCAGGGGCAGGGGGCTTGTAAGTCCACAAATATTACAGCAGTGGATTAGTATAAAAAAAAGACAGATGGCAAGAAACCAAAACCAGCCCTTCACTCATTACAGGATGGGAAGCTGTGATCAGGAAAAAAAAAAAAAAAGACAATTAGAAGTTTTTCTAAGGATATTTTTTTCCATTTCACCTAGATTGGAGGCAATATTTTCCCTTAAAATTTGTAAATTATGCAACTCATACAAAGACTAAAGAAGCAGAAGGCTTTTTATTTTCTAAGATGATAACACCATCCCTTTAAAAAAATGCTAATAAAATGCTCTGCTGGAAAGTGCCTTATCTGATAGGGATGCACTGAAAGTCACACTGCTTTTTAGATCAAATTGACAACAGAACCCTTCCCCCCCAGCCCCAGATTAATGGAATGAAGAATTCATGCATGAAGCCATGTATAATAAAGCTTGGAGATTACGAAACAGGCTAGAAGACAGGATCAGGATTGTGACTGATCTTGATGAAGTGGGGAAATTGCCCCAATTAAAGCAGAACACTTTTAATAAAGCCAAGTTGAAAGTGTACTTTGGAAGGTGTAGTAAACAAATGCAGAAATAAAAATGGGAACTCCTGGGAAAGCAGCAGTGAATCACCTAGGAACTATAATGGAAGGCTGACTAGATCAAAGTCAGCCATGGGACGTTCTTGTAGAAACTATTCTGGGATATATTTTCTGATATGCTGTACATAAACTTCAGGAAACAGTTACTCTCCTTTGCTTGTTCCTGTATAAACCCCCCTGCATTTTGGGGAACGGCAGCAAAAATGAGAGACCTAGAAAATACTAACAAAGGAACTAGGAAAAACTGAAACTAGTGAGGAAAGTAGGATAGTTCCTCTCATACACAGAATACTCTTGTAAGATCATCTGGTCTTCCTGTCAATCAGGGAAAGGAAAAGGAAAAGGAAAAGCGGTTCAATTTGCAGTAAAGAATTTCCAAACAGTCTCTTAGGAAGACCTTCCGATTTTGAGGACATTGAACATTATGGATCCTCATCACTGGACGTTTCAAGAGACTGCAAGCTGCACATTGCCTGGCATGATTCTGCTAGACCTCACCTAGCCTCACAGCAGGAGAGATGGACTAAAATCACAGCTTTCCAACACTGGTCTGTGGATCCACAAAGGTCTGCTGACTGCTTCCAGTAGAAATGAATGCCAGGGTTCCAGGGTTACACAGGGACCGGCTCTTCTGGCAAAAGTGATGGGGGTCACAGGTTGAAAAATAATTGAATTTTTTTTTTTTTTCTTTAAGGTTCCTTTCAGCTATAAATCTATGACTTTGGGATCAGCAGTGTTTTGAAGGGTAAAAGTTATTCCTTTATAAATCAATAGCTGCAATCCCTTCCTGTAACTGCTTTGAACGGCAGCTTCTTGGGGCTTCTTGGGGCTTCTCTCCTACTGTTTGCTAGACACCAGGAAAGCAGATCTCGTGGCAGCAGTGGGTGCCACACTTTCTGTTGTGTTCAGCCATCCAGATTCAAAGCCTCTGAAGGAACAATGAAATACACACGCAGGTGGGCTGATGCAGCTTTGCTGGTAGACCCACGCAGCGTGTATTTGGAGGTGACTGCACTCAGCTGGTAGAGCCTTTGGATTGCGTTTGCCTTTGAGTGCCTAAACACAGTGGCCACTCACTTCACGCACAGCCACAAAGGACATATTAAGCCCTTTATCTCTGAAAGAAAACCAGTAAAGGTTACCACAGACACTCTCAAGTCATCAGATGAATGACTAGCACAGAGTTATCAGTTTTTCCTTCCTAATGAGTCCCAAGCGGTTTCCTACAAATGCTCAAAAGACATCACCTTCCAGAGGCAACCTCTGCAGACAGGTATCTACATTTCCTTACCAAAGCACAGTTAGTTTTTGAGCTAGAAACAGGGACAGAACACTTGTGGCTACCATCATAGTATTAGGCACCAGACTGCCTATCCACAGGTGCACCTGTGGGTACGTTTCCCGGATAAAGTTATTTTGTCTATTGATACAGGCATATGCAACTCCTGATGACCTTGCTGGGCAGGACACATGTACTCAAGGGATGCATTTTAGTATCATGATTACTGTCAGAAAGGCTTTGCCATTTTAAACGATGAAGCTGCAGGGTGAGGTCTGCTTCTATCTAGTTATCATTGGCATGGAAGGATGGGTTTCCATGGATGAGGAGTTACTCCAAACAACAACAAGCACCCCTGCGTGCTGCTGCTGCATGAACCACGGTCTTGCTTCTCTAAGATCACAACATTCACACAGAAGTTGCCATTACCTAGAGGTTCCAGACAACATCTTGTGTGAACATCTACTATGCAGAAAAAAAAGTCTAACTGACCAACCTGCTATGTCTTTGTTACATTAGTGGCAGTTCTGACATTTTTATAATTTGTTGCAGAAACTGTGGAGGCTTTAAAAGACCAAGCACACAGGAGGATTTACACCTCAGAGTCATAAAACAGCTTCCTACCATGTTGATAACTAAAGTCAAAACTGTGTTCTCTGAGCACGCCAAAAGCTATCAACGTGGAAGAGCACCCGACGTAGATACTTCAACGAAAGAACAAGAGGTTAACATGCACTGTCAAAATAAAACTTCTACAGTCTATGAACTGGGCACAGTTTCTGAGCGGCATGTTAGGAAATAAAGATATCAATGTCACTTTGCCATGAAGAAAGCAACATCTTTGCCTACTTCTTGCTGTGGTTTTCAGAGACAGAGCATCGGGAATGTTGTGGCATGTCGCAGATTTGTCTTGCTAACAATACGCTGCAAAATAAATGAAGCTTCGACATTAAATCACACCCCCCCATCCCACCCCACCCAAACCCTGCATTGTAGATAACCTATACATTCTCAGGATACAGTGAGAAATCATTCTATAGTACATATTTAATTATAATTTTAAAAAGTCTAACTCGGACACAATCTCTGGCCAGTAGCAAAGTATTGACATGTTACTGAAGTAAAGATCTGTTATTATCCCTTCACTGTAACAAACAGAAATCAGCATCTCAAGAAGGGTCTCTGTGGTTATTGTATCACAACCAATCGCACCAAATTAAAAAATCTGCTAATTTCACAAATGAAGTTTGACAAGAAGTAACGTTGCATTTGTCTTGGCGAAACGAAGCACGAACGTAACATCTCACAGGTACAGTTACCATGCAAATGCATGTAGAGTTTGTAATTGTTTTTAACCCCAAATCACGAGTAGCATGCAGTTCTCCTGCCCCCCTCCCCCCTGTATTAGAGATAGGCTGGGTAATGTACCTCTTTGGTGTAACCATAGCCTGTTAGGCAAGATTATACCACCCTAGGAAAGAATACAAGCAAAACCTGATCATATGTATGTTTGCACAATGTACATTTTACCATTTAAAAAAACCAAAACATGTTACATAGATTCTCAAACACAGCTCTCTCCAAAATGAAATTTTAAGCTTAAGAAATAGTTTTTAAACTACAAGGCCACCCCATTATTGTTTATGAACAATTTAAAAAGTTCCCGCCCCTAAAAATCTGCCAGTATATTTCCTCAGCTGTAACAGTCTTACCCACTCTCTAATACAGTTGATCTTTGCTCGACAGCATTAACAGTTCTTACATTTCTTAAATGCACGAGATAATGGACTCCGGGATAGAGATAGTTCTTAAATGTATAGCACTGGAACAAATCCACCTTAAATGATTAATTGGTCAATTCAGGTGTTCCCCGGCACCATCGCTCAGGCAGAGGCTTCTGCTGTTCACTGATGTGAGTTCTGGCTTTTGTTGGCGTTGAGCTCCACGACCACGTGTGTGTGTTCACAATTTGAGTACAACAGCGATTCACTGGATACTCTTGTACCCCCTTTGCTCAAAAACAGGGAGGAACTTTGTTTTCTGTATTCCCTCATCCAAACGGGGCTGCAGTCCCAGCACAGCACCTTTGGCCAACACAGAACTATTTGGATGCAAAGTAGAATTTTTAAATTTTTTTTTTTTAGTCGTTTAAGCAACTGCAACAGGTTTAAGCAACTGCAACAGCAGACTTGCAGGGTCTTTATTGGAGGGTTACCATCTTCCTCAGCTTTATACAATGGAGCCCTTTGAAGAAGACAAATGAATTGACTGAATCCTTGTGGCCAACGTCCTCTGTAAGTCCTGTAGTACATTTTGACCAGACGTTTCTCCGTTCTTGTCATACAACAGCTGTTTGAAAGCTTCGTTTTCAATAAGGACCATCATATTTTTTAGAAAGTAGCCTTCACAATAGGAAGATAGTTCTGTGACTCCGAGAAACTACAAGAAGTGAAATTAGAGAAAGATAACCATTCTGACAAAACCCACTGAACAAATACAGTGCATAAGAGCTGCACGCAAAAAAATACACAAGCTAAGCCTTTCAGACAGGCACAGTTCAACTTACAGGAATATATATGTGGGGAGGGGAAGGAGTCAATCAAACAGTATTTTACACTGATGATTCTGGTCACAATTCCACGTGAAGAGGCCCTGATTCTTCAGGAAAAAACTTCCAGGACTGAAGATTTGCTGCCTTGGAAACTGACGGGAGTTTCACCACAGAGTTCACAAGAACCATGATTTTCATGGTAGAAACCTATAGGTTTAGGTCAACTTACTACAGATCAAGGCTGGGACGCATGACTGCAGGAACCCGTTATGCAAATTTCATGCTCTGAGGAATCTTTGGAGGAGAAATGGAGGTTTGTAGAGCATGTGTTCTGGGGTTGTAGTATTCCCCTTATGCTGTACACTGCATCTGGGTAATAGGGATACTGTAATGTGTGAGCAAACCTTAAATGTGTGAGCAAAAATGTATGAGCAAACCTTAAATGACCCACACTGGTCATCTGATGGATGACCCATACTGGTAATCACCTGCCGGCTGTCTCCCACGACTTAATTAAAAGCCAGGCAAGTGTAGAGGGCAGTGCTCAGCCTGACCTCTTGCCCAGGTAAGCTCCTGCTAGGTCTGAGCTCTGAGTAAAGTGGGAACCTCTGGCTGCAAGGTACTGAAAGGCCAGACCTGCTGAGGCATTGTATAACTTTGGGTCCAGCCTGGAACAACTACACAGCATCACCTTAACATCACATTCAGAACTAAGAATGGAAACTGCTAAAAAAATTTTTAAAAAATTAATAATGAAAACCCTCTCAAAACAGATTAGGGCTAGGCAGGATCTGTCTTCCAAGGAAAATGAATTATTTCAACTTGATTTCAAACCATGCAAGTTTTCATTGAATTATGAGTCCATTATTTTGCACCTGGATGTGACAGCATATGTATGAATCTGTATTCCTCTCTGAAACGCCATTCATTCCTATTCATTATTTCAATATATTCACAACATTGAGGAAATAACGTACTTTTCTTTCTTTTTCAGATTTGTTCTGAGTCCCAGATTGTAATCAGTGTGAGTGCTGAGTGTTTTACGCATGTAATTGAAACTCCAAATGATTTTGTTGGGAGTTTGCGGGCATTCATGTAAAACACAACTGGTACTAGTGGTAACTAATCAATCACCATTATAAATCCAACTCGTCCAGTTACTTAATTTTTTTCTGGAAGTAAAGAACAGTGACAAAGGCTTTGAAAAATGAAATCCTTAAAGTGATACTAATCAAATGACTGCCTTTGTAGATGTTGTGATTTTAAGAACGGAAAGCCCATCAGGAGGCCACAGATTATTCTAATGCTCTCAATGCAGCTTTTACATTGTAAATGTGACCAAATCCACATTGTCTCACCTTCCTACCAGTACTTCACCTGTTTAACCCAAGGTCTCAATCTCTTGTTCCTACAGCTCCTTTCACACAGCTCACCACCTTTCTCTCTTTACACAGCTCACCTATATTTCTCTCAATCACGATGACAAAGACTGTGCTCCATGTGTCTCTGGGCCTACCTGCTTGCACATCCCCATCTCGAAAGGCAGGTCTCAGCATCGCTTGAGTTCCTGCAGGTGCAGCTGAGCTTGCAAAGTAGCAAGGACTAGAAAGGACCTACAACAGGAGCAAGTTACTCAAAACCTATCTCCTGGCTGACGCAGCTGAGCTTCAGTGCCTGCTCACCTTACTCCCATCCTCACTGCGGTCTAACACAAGCTTCGTCCACACTTTGGAGAGCAATGTAGAAAGGAAGGTGGTTGGCTAGCTAGCTGTGCTTGAACTGCCTGTGAGCTCCCCTGGCTCATCAGGACCATCTGGCCTCCTCCGCCACATACCATTATCACCATTATCATATTCACATAACAAACAAATGAAGCGACTGTGTGACGGGAGCACTCTGGGCAGAATGATCTGTGCTCAGATGAATCACCTGCACATCACACAGACTGGGAGCAAAAAGATGGAGCGTCTTCTCTGCTCTGCAGACAGTGTAGTAGAGAGGTAAATGAACTAGCTTTAAATGTGCTAGTTCAGGTCTTGGAAACCTTCTAGCCATAGCAGTATGAAACAGCTCTGGTAGTTTACTGGAAGGAGGGTAAATTAGTCCATGCAGAGCTCTAGTGTGATGTGGCTTAACTAATTCTAGAAGTCAAGATCTCACTCACA
Source organism: Tetrax tetrax (assembly GCA_009806455.1). Classification (NCBI taxonomy): domain Eukaryota; kingdom Metazoa; phylum Chordata; class Aves; order Otidiformes; family Otididae; genus Tetrax; species Tetrax tetrax. The sequence continues at coordinate 714,890 of WHYT01017426.1, forward strand.
GCTAGCTCGGCTATCTCTGCAATGCACTGCCCACGTCAGTGCAAACATGACCCCGGCCGTAAAAGCCTCTCAAGTACACCGTTTCCACTGACTCCACTGCAGGCACAGAAATCTTGCAGGCTGAGGCCCTTGCAGGCAAACAAGGAGCTGGATACAGCCACGGGGGTTGTTCAGTCCCAGGATCAGCAATGTACAAATTCCTGAGACAGGTCTAAAGCTTGGTATAAGAACATTCATCAATCAGGATGTAAATAACAGCCACGCTTCACAATTAGAAGAAAATATGTCATTTTAAAACAAAATTATTAATTTTGCTTTTAGTAACAGTAATGTAAATTGAGAAGTTCCCATATGAGCTAGAAGAAAAATCAAATATTTTTCAAAAGATTCCTGCACTTCTGATATTTTGTCCTATTACAATAAACAGACCTGCAGAAATGTCTCATTTCTTGTTCATTTTACAGGTGGAACTTTATGCTCTTTCAAACACTAACTGCCTGTTATCTGTACATCAAGATCTAACATTACTACTCTCTGTAGGAAACACCTGATGATGGGAATGGAGGTCAAATCTGCAGGGGTTCGGAGCAATCTGCAGGATTACTCTGTTCAATCAAAGCTCCATGCCATGCTGCATCATTTTATCTTTCATATAGACCATGTAAGTTATAGAAAAAAATCATCTAAGGAATGCTTTTAAAATATTTCATTGCAACTATTTGTGTATCATTTCTATCTTCCAAGTTAAAGTCCAACTACTAAGCACACAAGAGGAGGAGAAAAACTGGAACTAATGAATGTGGCAACTACCTCCATCAATGAGCAAAAATAGGTTTTCTAGGTCAAAAAATGCTATGCTTTTATACATAATGACTTAGGTCACTTCACAAGCTAAGTAAATAATTTGATTCCAATAAGAAGCTGCAAATCTCTTCTCTCCAAGACATTAAATTCTCATTACCACCCTCGCACGGCTCAGACATGTTGCACTTTGTCAAAGTAGCATTTTTATATATTGACATGCTGTCACCAGCATTGAGTATATCACCCCAGTGGGCTTCAGGCAGGAGGAAATAGGAAATTGTAAAGGGAAAATGCAGCTTGGAAGGTGAAAGAGAGGTGTCTTATTCAGTTAGGTGATTCCTGTTGAGTAACTCAGCAGCTTGTGTTGCCATGATAAGGGATAGGTCTGCCACACGCTGGTACACTCAAATTGAGTTTGAAGCACTTAGAGAAGGGAGTGAGCAGTTACCACAGATGCTCTTCTGCTACGTGATTTAGGACTGTCACTGTACTAGGTACCCATTAGCCACTCAGTCCTAGAAAATAACAAACCTTAAATACATAACAAGCTATCACTACTTAGCATAAAACTGACCTACAAGCATGACAACAGACCCATAACATGCAAGCATATGTGGTTATTTTTACCTTGGCATGATTATAAATATCCACGCAGTTTTCTGTATTAATGCTTTTTGCGCAAATGATCTCACAGTGTCGTTGTAAAGCTTCAAGCTGGAAAAATTTAGCAGCAGAGAGAAGCTAAAAAAAAAAGGCAAGGAAAAAAATAGTCAGAACTGCTGAGCTATACAGAATCAGAGCTTCCTTCTTTACTGTTTCATTGTTTTTTTCTCTGCCCCTGCTTCAATTAACATGAAAGTGCTGACAAACAGAATGAGAAGGTTGCTTGGTTGCTTTGTAGTCCCCTCTAGACTACAAACACTGTGGAAAGCTGTACACGGAGAGGCCACCACAGGATGCTCTGGTCCACATGCTGACTTTGAATGGGGTGGGGTGTCGGAGTTTGGGTGGGTGAGAGAGAAAGAGAGAATGGCAGCCTGGAGAGTCTTTGGTCACTTTGCAAACATGCCTCTGCAAGGAGGCATCTGCAATTACATTCCAGGAAAAAAAATGGTTCTGGTTCAACTGTTCCCCAAGCTCTGGCTGAAACAGAGCACCTGGGCTGGATGTGGGGATGCCAGCAGTAGGGCCAGGACCAAGAGTACAGAGGAATTCAAACTACATCATGATGACCACCTTGGGCTGTCTTCAAAATTTAGAGAGGCAATAAACCTCAAATCTCTCACCTCAGCAGGCTCAAGGAAAGGCAGTCAGATCTCCATATGCTCCTTGCTCTAGCTCATGAGCAGCAGTAAGGTCACCTCTGGGCCATGGGCACTGAAACACTGTCTGGCTCCACGCTGCCCCAAGGAGTGGGTGCACAGCGGGATACGATGCAAAGATGGGAGGAGGCGCTGCCTAGTTAACACTCATGTTTGTGTCACATGCCTGTATCGCTGCACTACTTACAGCTGTCCTGCCATCAGGATTTGAGCTGACCTCTCTCTTTGGTTCTGCATCCACCCCAAGGATATGCTACCTGGACTGTCACTGTGTTGGGGACCTCTGCATGCCACCTGGGCATGACCTGAAGCCTGTAGGGTGAAAATGGCTTAAATTTTGAGATCTCCAACTGATTTCAGTAGTGCTAGGATTTCCTCTATTTCTGTCCTTTTACGGCTGGGAAAAGGAATTTCATTTTTTGTCTTTCCATGGTAGGTCATCACCTCTGGCTCTCTGCTCTGGCTTAGGAAGCCAGTTGGGGTTCTTCATTGTTTGACACCTTGCTCTAACACAGCCAGGTCTCTTAGGCCAAGCTATTCAGGTGTTTAGGGATTTATACAGCCCTTATCATCTAAGGCTCCATGACAAAAAGCTATCCTGTGAATCCCAAAAGGGCTCTCATGTGGCTAGGTAGGAGTACTGGGGGACAAACCCCTGAAACTTCCATGACACTATTCTGACTTCTATGCAGTCTGCTCAAGCTCCACTTTTATCCCATAAATAAATCCAAGTGATGGAAATCTGCAGTGCTGATGTGATAGCAGCCAGCTGGCCCCAATTATGAGTTGCAGCAAAGATTTCTGTGGAGTATTTCTGGCGCTTCTTGTTATCATATTTGTAATAAGGCAAGTTGCTAAATGCAGTTTTGAAAGATAAAGCCAAATCCTATTCCAGCTGCCTCTGTGGCTCAAGCAGTCACGTGCTGGTTTGTAATTACTTTAAACTGAGGAACCGTGGCGAGATCTGTTATCAACAGATCAATCAATCAGTCATACATTCTTGAGTCACAGAAGTTTTGAGATGTCACAAAAGTAGAGCGAGCAGCCAGCTGAACTGCAGCACAAGCTTTTTAACCGCCTAGGTGGTAACACGTGCATCTCTATAAAGCCGTTGCATTGCCTAGTCTGAGACTCCTTATTTCAGAAAGGGTTAGAAATTCGGGAGCTTCTTTCAAAACTATGAGCAAAATAGAGAATCAGTGACCTTTTCCTATAAAGCAGAGAAAGTCAGCGTGGGTACACTTAGTTAAAAATCCACTGCCTGAACTGGAGAGGGATAATTTCAGCTGGACTGGTACCATCCTCTGGCTGCCAGCAGGGTTGGTAGAGATGTCCCAGTACGCATCAGAATTGAATCACCCTGGCCACTCATACCCCAGTTTCTGGATAGCAGTACTTTGGTAAAAGTCAAGCCTTGCAAGGATGCCCCAGACAGCAGTGTCATAGGGACAGACTAAGTAATGTAGGCAACAATAAAACATCATGGTGGCAGGCTATAACCCATACACTAATGCTTAGAGCTGTTTAAGTAGCTCTGATTTTCATATTTACTGTCCTGTATTACTTTTGGTTGCTATAATTTGGTGACTGTCAACAGGAAAAATCCCTGAATGACTATCAAGAATTTGATCAAATGTCTCTGAGTTCTATACAGCTGGGAGTTGTTAGGCTGGTCATAGCTGGCAATGACAGAACAAAGTATTTGGAGGAGGATGACTTAACACCCATATGGGTTGTGGATGCGTGCCTACACTGAAGGCTCAGTCAGCTCCAGCCAGCTTCGTTTGGCTTTTGCAAATGGGCACAACAGCACTGAATGTTTTACATCCAGTGAGAAAGGGGCAAAAAAGTCTCTAACTTAGGGAGCAGCTTAAGATTTTATTCAGAAAAATTGACAGTCACATGCTTGAAATTGAACTAAACTGTGACTCCCGTGGGATTTCTCCCAGCGTTAAAGCCAGGTACATGCTCAAGAATCCTCCTGAGGAATCAAATTGGATGCTTTTAAGCTGCCGAGATAGGTCTGGACACGTAAGCCTGAGCTAATGAGGCAAAAGTAAGAGTGTGGCAGAGAGAAGCTGACCAGCCCAGGTGGAGCAGAGTACCTCACCTGTCAGGCTGAGAGAGGGAGAGGATAGTATACTTTGCTGCTGAGAGTTGCTTCCAGATTTTGGCAATACCACATTTGCATTTCCTTGAAAGAGCTTCTCAAAGCATCTAACTAGATATTTTTATTTCAGATACTTTTTTTTTTTTGCATGATGATCGTAATTTTTCTACTTCTTCTCTGACAGTCAACTTCATACTGGCAAAAGTGACTATAAGGGGCAACCAGCAGAGAAGGAGACTGAGTGTCTGCCGCAGGACTGCAGACAGCCTGGGCACTCCGGGTGAGGCACTGCTGGCTCTTACAGGATTGCTCACGTCTCGCCCAATGGCTACGTGCCCTTGGGTGAACGGTACACAGATCACTTAGCATTGATTCCGCTGTAATTAAGATAAATGTCTCTTACCTCCATAATTTCATTATTTTTAATCAGGAGTGACTCTGCACCTCCATAATAAAGATACTGCATAACCAGCTGTAATAAAACAGAGGGAGTGTTTATAAAAAGCAGTCCAGGACATCAGGGAACGGGGGGTGATGTAAAGATTGCAGGCAATACCTGAGGCTCTCCAACACCAACCACCAAAGCTTTGTAGATAAAACTAGCCCAAACCTCCTGATTTCACGATATATTTGCTTACTCTCTCTGCACAGTTCAATGTTTCCTTCTCACAGGTAGCCTAACATTTCAATCCTCACCAGCCACATTGCCAGACTTTCTGGTGAGCTCCAAACAGTTTGCGGGAAGTTGATTAATTCATTCTGAATGTTCAATTTATTTCCCAGTATGTTTAGTATATCATCAAATCAGGAAGATACAGCATATATAATAGGTATTCCCTTATTCCTTCCCTGGCAATGGCACCCCCACCTTCACCCAGCTGTGTGTGGGCACGCATGGATGATGAGAAAGAGTGGGGGAGGCTTTGCACTGTAATATGAGCCAGCTGAGATCCCTCTACAGTGAGCTTCCAGCAAGCCTAAAGTTATTGTAGGCAGCTGGGAATTATCTGCAGCAGTAACAGTCGATACATGGAACTGTCCGAGCTCTGACTCGAATGAAGGGAGGCATACACACGTACATGCTACAGATACAGAAAGCAAGCTCTGTATTTTCATGGCAAAAAAATTGATTGAAGAGTACTGCTAAGGAAGGGAATGAACTGTGTCTCTTCCAAGCCTGTCCACTAAATACAGAAAGAGCCAAGAAGAGAAAAAAACAATCAAGTGCTTTGTCTGCATACCTCATATAAGTGAAAGGCATGTGATTGTACTGCTCAGGCACAACATTTGCAGTGAATAGCACTCTGCAACTTAGTGAATGAATGGAAATTAAGCCTGCGCTCATGAAAGCACTACTCTGAGCTACATGTTTATCAAGTACATATGTACTGATTTGTACAGGGCATGTACGATGTTCCTATTACTCGTTCCATTCAAATTCAATGTGAAAATTGACTTTACCTGAAAGATGGGGTACTTCACGTAGTTGATCTCAATACAAGTACTATCAGATGAAGGCTTGCTAGACAGCAGTGCTTTAAACCTAAATAAAAAGGAGCAAGATTGAAATACCAGCCCAGTTACCTCTGTGAAAAAGTATGGCAAAGTGGAAGGACAGCATCAGCTCTTGCAAAAACAGTACACTGAAATTAACAGACTTGTCATCGAAAAGCATCAAGATTCAGACATTGACATAAAACAGAGTTCAAAACAAAAGGAAGAAGCCTCTCTTTTGGGAGATTTCAGTTTGAAATTTTTGAAAAATACATCTACTATCACAATAGAATAAAATGCCAAAATAATTTTATTCTTTTTTTTTTTTTTGGAGGCAAAATGATCTTTTAGGAAGACTTGCAACATTTAAAAGTTGCACACCTTTTTTGAAGGAGATAAATTTTGGCCTATGTTCATTACGGTGCTTTAGAAATCCAGTTTGTTTTGAAACAAAAACATTAAAACAATTATAGTAAGACTTTTAATGCTTCTGTGCAGGCTCAATACAATTGTGTAAGAAGAGGCAGGAGAGAAAACTGGATAGGTTGCTTTTCTCTGTTTATCAAAACCTGAAATTCAGACATAATTTTAGGAAAAAAACACATTTCAAGTTAATAATTGCAGATTTATGAGACACACATACATACGTAGCTATCTACTTCTCAAAACTAGATATTCCAATTTGATTAGAAGGTGAAAATGGGAAATGGACTGTCAGAAACATCTGCCCTTGTATTTCCTCTTTTTGATAATTCATCTGACCTTCTAGTGGTAGTCAAAGCTTAGATTATCTATCAAAACCAGCATTTGCTGGATGGTAACCTTTTCCATATCACAACTGCATTTTGTTAATTAAAATATGGATAGCAATTGATTTGCTTTTACTAGTGTCAAATTCTATTACGAACACAATTTAGTAGGTTTAAAGCTGGAGTTTGAAATGTGTTTGTACCTCTACCAATAAGCTCTAAAACAAAATACCCATTTCTTAATTGAAGGCAGGGTCAGATACTGCAGTTGCTTTATGCAAATCTCTTTACTCTGTGCTGCGGGTTTGCAGCACGTTTGGCATCAATTCCCACATTGCTCAAACTATCCAAACATTACTGGCTTGCCCTTGCCACATCTTGAAATAAACCCTGATGGAGGGCCAGCTAAATTTGTTTAAAAGCACACCTTCAATTATAAAGCTGCATACAAATAAGGTTTGCGAACCACGGCAATGTTAAGGTTGAGTTGAGCTGGGTAACCCACGTCCAGCCTTCTGAGCACAGGGAATAGACTATAAATACTATATGCAGTATGATACATTTCATAGTTATTTAATTTTATTTTTAAAATGTCAAATGCTGTCAATGAATTGTCTGACAGTAGCTTGGTTTTCCTGGAGACTGCCTACACTGATCCAAGGCAGGATTTATCCACTCACAGGATAAATGATCAGTAAGAATCAAAATATTTAGACTCCTCTAGGATACAGAGCTGAATGCAACAACGAGCTCCATGCAAATGTGCCTCCATTGAATGAAGTCAGATGCATGGCCAGAAGCATTAATCATTTACGGGGTGGGAATCTAGTCATGGGGGCACTTTTTAAACGTCCTGCAGATCAACTAGAAACAAGCTGTAGAGATGTTCTGCGTAGGAAAAACTAAGATTGGGCCATTAGCCCTCAAAGAATCTTAACAGCAGGGGGGAAAAAAAAAAAAAAAAAAAAAAAAAAAAAAAAAA
>WHYT01017426.1:734734-785011 GCA_009806455.1 Tetrax tetrax
GGTCTTCCTTCCACCAAAAAGGTAACATCTGACATCTCTTTGTTGTTGAGAAAATGGGGATCTAGAATCACAAAAAGAAGAAAAAAAAAGCCAATAACTTTAATTTGGCAGAGGTCATGAATGTACAGAATATTTTCCTGTTTTGACAAAAGAAGAGAATAGCATAAAAGGATATTGTTTTTAATGAGTAAAGCCCATAAAGCTATTTTGGACAGCCTGAGACAGAAGCCCCCCCGACAGCCGTGTGGAGCTCAAACAAAGGCAATTCAAAGCTTTGAAGTCTGTGACGACTTTTGCTGAGGTGACAGGAGCTGGCACAGCCTCCCAGCTCTGCTACCCAAAGCAACCTGCAGCTGATCGGACGCTGGAGGGCCCCAACGCTCATTTATACCCTGTTATGCCCCTCTCCCTCTGTGGGGAAGTCTTCGTGCCAAGGGGAAGAGGGTCCTGGAAAATCGCTCAGGTCTTCTCTGGGTCACATTAAAACAACCCAGGCTCTGTCAGCAGGGCTGGGAGGGTTGTGCCGCTGCGGCATCACCCGCAGCCAGCCACGGCGGTTTGAGACGCGGACAGACGTTTGGCTCTGGGCCCCGGGCTCAGATCCCAGCCTAATTAGCAACACAGACAAATCTTTGCAGATTTACAGTCCTACTCTAACACACCTGATGACCCTCCTGATTTCAGCGGGAGTTTCAGGTCAGGCTAAGTTCGGGGCCTTTCCTTTTTCTAGTTCTGCCTTTCAAATTCACGTCTTTCTCTGACTTGTGTACCCTCAACCACCCGGCCAGTGACGCAGTTTTCCCACAGCTCTCCTTAGAGAACCAAGGAGCATCTTCAAGTCATGCTTACCTAGGCGAGAGGTCTGCTTGCGCTTAATTTCAACAAGCTTTGGAATAGGGTAGGGTCCGTAGCAATGAGTGAAAATGACAGAGAGCTGCTGGCTGATCACTTCGTTCTAAGTAAAAGAAAACAAATGTATGCAATATAAGCTTAGTATGCAATTTAAGATACGTATGCAAAGGCAGACATTATGTTGTTCTCAAGAGCTGCTTGTTTTGAAGCCAAAAAATGTGATTACTGAAGCTTTATTAAAAACAGAGCTGAGGATTATCAGTATTTGTTAGAAACTGCAATTCTCATTTGCACAGTTGCTATGTCTCCTGTAGGAATCAGGTAAAATGAAAAGTCCTCTTCTTGGACGCAAGGTCTTCTTTCCCCAACAAACTCCATAGCCCCTGTTCCCTCTTGTAGAAACAGAGCTACTTTACAATAGCAATTTCATTTAATTTGCAAACTTACTGTACTGGAAAATAACTTTTTGTCGCTCTTTAGAAAATGGTCATTGGTCACATTTTAGAAACCCAGAGCTACAGATACAACTGCACAGCCTGCCATACATTTCCTAAGCATGACAGTCTCACAAACAGACCCTCCCTTGCAGAGTGACTGAAGCATCACAGTCTGTCTCAGAATTTCCTCACTGAATCCCAAAGGTTTCATTAATGGCCTCATACACCACTGGCACTGGCCTGGGCACCACTGTCCTGAGGAAGCCCTACCAGACCTTCACAGAACCATGTCTGGTCGCTGGCTCTACCCATTTCTGCTGAGACTCTGGGGCAAGGCACCTTACTCATGACATGACAGGACTCATAGAAGAGGAACTGAAGTCCCTGCATGGTATCTTCAATAATGTTTATGAGGCCAAATATCCAATTGTTGGCTATATGTCTTGATGAATTCTGAATGAGGATGGCAGCCCCAATCTGGACTTTAAACCTGAAGATCAGCCACATTTCAACACTAAAGATGAGTTTTGAGGATGCTTGCCCAAGCGCCAAAGCAACTTGAGTACTCACACCCCTAAGCTGCAATGACAGTGAAATGCATTTAGTGCTTAACTCCCTGAGTCACAGCCGAAAACAGGATTTAAAAGCTTTGACAAATTTTATTTATTTTTTGCTGGTAACTGGAGGAGGTCTAGCAAAGTTCAATGGTGCCATGTGGCTAATTGCTGACAATGTTTTTTAACTGTTCTGTTGGTTGGTGATTCCCTTCCACGTTAGGAAACTGCAAAAAGGTGAGGCACTTAGATATGAGAGGGTCCAAGGCCAAGGAAATAAGCAGGTAACGGAGAAACATAATCTTAATATAAAAATTTGAGGAGTGTAGATGTTGCAGTAAGAATATCTCCAGGCTTAGAGAACAGAAATTCAAGCTTTCCTTTCTCTGAGCACATTTCAGCTCATTTCTAAGAATGGTCTCCTTAAATCCCACATGGGGTGAGGAGGAGTGGCAGAGATGCTGTAATGACTCCCTTACTGCATCTAATCAAACCGGGTGGGAAAAGGGTAGAGCTGAGCCCTCCCAGGCACAGGATGATGTCAAAGGAAATTACACGTGCTTACCCGCAGGCAGGAGTTGGCTCCTATTACTACATCAGATGTAGCACTGAAAGAAATACTAAGATAAGAGAAATACTGATACTAAGAGACACGATTTAGCACGGTGCAGAGATCAGCCCTCAGAGAGGGGCTCAGCAACATGGCTCTGAGACAAGGAGGACATCCTGCACTGGGAGCATCTCTCTACTCAGTATCTTCCAGCCAGAGCTCTGCAAAGTGCTTCAACAAAGGGACTGAATCACAGGGAGAAGAGAAAAGGAAGATTTAAGGCCAGATTTAAAGAAGGAAGTGACTCAGCCACTGAGAGGGCTCGGAGGGGGAGAGTTCTAGACAGACAGGGCAGAAAGAGCAATTGCTTCTCTGCTCGGAAGGGCTGTGCCGAAGCATCGCGGCCGACTGAGTCAGTCAGGGAGGAGCGCATCCGGGGGGATGCTGATTACCAGCAGGGCAGCTCCCAGTTGGATCCAGCAGATGCTAAGAAGCCAGTAAATACAATGGAGGATGGAGATAATTCCGTGGTTCAGAGCGGAGGGAAGCTTCTGGAGAGGAGAGGCATAATTGGAAGAACAATGCTCACCTTTATCCACAGTGAATAAAAGCAGAGTAACTGCACTAAAGCAGATAGCTACTGGCAGCTGCCTCTCTAATCTGCTGGGGTGCACAGCTCCAGTCTGTGCCACTGTGGCTTTAATGGGTCCATGAAGGCAGCAGTTCCAGCCACAGCTGTGCCTGGGCAATAGCTTTTTAAAAACACACAGATACATCACGAAAGAAAATGCGTCTCCTCCTTCCAGGGGTGCCTGTGGGAATATGTGATGGCAAATCTGGGTACTGACCAGCCAGCACCTCATTAGGAGCTGGAGGTCTCACTCACTGGTCCAAGCTACAGCACCACGTACCAGGACTTCCAGATGGACCAAGACGGGGGAAGAATGGGCCAAACCCTGTCATGCAGATGTAAGAAGGGGATCCCTGCTCGTAATTCCAACCAGCATGATGAAAGGGGTCATGCACACAGACAACTCCGCGGGAGCTTGCCTACACAGGTGAGGCACTGCCAGCTCCCTGGGTCACCAACAGAGCACGAACCCTGAAGCGTGCAGATACAAACCCATCATAAAGCCATCCTGCCACTGACTGCCCGCAAGCCTGTGAAAAAACTTGGTGTAAACTAAGCTCTAATTAGCTCAAGATGTGATACATTCACATGAGAGATTGCTAGAAAACCCTAAGACACAGAACAGAGATGGGACAAAGGGAAAAGAGACAAAAAAGGAAAGATCTTGGGATTGGCGTGTCAAAGAAAGAAGGAACATCAAACAGACAGTGGCTGGGTGCACTGCAGAGCTTTAGAGCTCCAACACAGGACACTGCTCTCATTTGGCAGAGAGGAGGGTGGAAACCTTTAGCTTCTGTTGGTAACATTAAATACCTACAACGCATGCCACCAAATTAAAAAATCTGCACAGCTAGAAAGCTGAGGCACATGCTCATTTAGAGTAATTGCTAACAAACAGCAGCAAGTTTTCTCCCCGAGATACAGGGAGGGGAGCGGTGAGCTCTTGCAGCTGAGCAAGCCTGCTTCCCACACCACCCTGCACGCGGCCAAGCTCGCGGGGCTGTGGCCTTGGGTCTGCTCCATGCAGAGCCTCTGCTGCCTTTTACAAATAAGCCAGGCAGAAAGGGGTAGCAAAGAGGAGAAAGAAACGAGATGTTCTTTCAAAGGGACAATCTGCGACCGGATAGTTGGGGGAAAAAAGTGGCTTTTTAAAGCCAAATCCTGCTCTTGGAGCAGGCTGAGCTGGGCTGCCTGTGGAGTAACTGGGAACAACGGCAAGAGTCCACGACCTGAAGCATCAGCACTGCTCTAGCAGAGAAGATGACGTGTCCAGCCTATTCAACCTTCCCCTTCAACACAGTACCCATGCCCGGAAGCTGCCCTGGTTACCACATCCATCCCATTTAAAGGACCAAGGTGGATAATTCTTCCCTGTTTATCTCATCACCCTACCAGCTGACTGTGAAAGAACGGCTGTGAGAGCTTGCTGCGGCAGTGGTGGGCGGCTATATTAACAGCGGAGGAGCAAACCAAAGTTTGTTTTCTTGCTACAGTTTGATGTCGGAAAACATTGTGCCAGGCTGTGCCAGGCTGAGATCTGGAGCGAGGCCAGCTTCCTTTCAGACATGGGCGTTTATTCACAGTCAAAGGGAGCCAATGTGCATATTCAAGAAGAAAGCTTGGCATAGGGTATAATAAAAATATTTACCTAGCCATGGGGTAGTTTACAGACAGGCAAGAGGGAACAGGGAACAACGGGGAATCTTCTCAGGGAGACAGTGCTTCCAGCAGAGAGCTGGTCAGTGAGCAAGCAACTTTGCTTTGTAGATACAAGCGGTCTCCTGACCTACAAGCATTCTTCAGCAGAGATCTAAAGGAATTCCCCACTCCTGGTGAATGCACTTGAACTGCAAGGGGAATTCACAAATTCTTTTGAAGCAAAGCTGAAGGTTTTCAAGTTGCTGGAGCAGAGATGACTAGTCTATTCATCTGAAAAGAAGTGAAGACCTGGGTGGGAAGTGCAGGGCTATTTTTTCCTGAATGTCCATCTGCTGAAGGTCTGTGGCAGGACACAAGACAGGATCCTCCAGGCTTTGGCACATACCCTGGGAGAACTTGCTCCATTCCAGCTTACCTGGTTCAACCCAGCCTAGCCATTCTGGGATGTGGTCCTACAAGGTACTGGACCCAGCTGGGAAATACATAGCCAGTTTTCTCCAGTACCTGTGGAAGATAGTGTCATCTTGGTGGCTGTGCTCCAAACTCTCAAGAGGAAAATTCAGGTTGGATTCAGCAGTTAGGCTATGGTTTCGCTCTTCTTTCACCACACTTTGTTTCAGCTGCCTCTTGTTCATAGGCTCCCCGATTCCCAGACCACATCTCTCTGGACTGCTCAAAACCCAATGCCTAGTTCTCCTTACTGGCCTATAGATACCCCACCACGGCCACGTGGCTGCCCTCTACAGTGGTAACAAGTCAGGCTGCTTTTCTTTGCCTCTGAAATCCCAAACAGTACTTTAGGTTTTCCTTCTGTTGATGTCACCCTCACCAGCTCAGCCCCATTAATGCTGTTTTAACCTAAGTGTGCCAAGCCCTCAAATTCCTCTACCACAAAGCCCCAAAACCAAAAGCTCACCACGTTAGGCAGAAAAGTAACACATTTATTTTTCTGGGCTCAGTGTCTGCCTGTTTAGCAAGCAGTGAAACTACACTGCTCAGGGAACAAGGGAGCTAGCAAAGGTACCTTTCCCCTCCCTGGCCCTGAGGATGCTGGAGGACCCAACTCTCTGCTAAATGCAGGGTGGCAAGAGCGCTGTTTCTAGTCACCCATCTCACATTTGGTCCCCAGGAGCTGTTCCAGCAGTGGCAGAGTTTCAGGGTACCCAAGCCCACTGAAGACTCATCTATGAACTTCCTTCCATGACACTGTGGGATATCCTTGAATTATTCCTCTGTGTATGCTCCCCTCTTCCCAGAAAGAGCAGATGAAGAGTGAAGCAACAGAGAGGGCTTTTTGCAGACCCCCCAACCCCTGAGCTCTCAAAATGTATGAGACTTTCTTTGCTGTCTCCCTGAACTTTTTCCATCCTAGGTGTTTCTGCTACGGTCCTCTAGCATAATTCACTTTTGCCAGCTGCTTCAAAACTAATTAAATGCCACTTTAGAGGGTCATTCCAAGATGATTAAGCAGCATACACATAATTAATATTAGTCAACAGTTGCAAAGGTAGGGAAGCCCAGGAGGTTGGAGATACAGTTAGAGGCAGTGAACTGAGTAACAAAATGGGTTTTGTTAGTGCCGGGCTCAAGTCCTTCCACTGCAAATACAAATGGAAAAGAATTAATCACAGGTAAGGCACAAACGGACCCTTCAGTTAGCTTCTGGGAAAGCTGCCAAGCCTCCCGTTCAAAAGGCTCTTTATATCACAGCTGTGCATTGTATGTAAAAAGCGCAGATCCCCAGGCACAGTCTAGTCCCCGGGTGAGAGCCCAGAAAAGGGCAGGTGTCACATCCATGGCATTTATTTATTGTAAATGAAGAAACGGCTCCGGCCTCTGGCAGGGAAACATTTCAGAAGGCAGACAGAGGTAGAAAAAAACCCACCAAACTTGTGTTAGTATGAAGTTGGATCTGCGTTAGGAAAACACGAGACAGGGTTAACACTCTGTTGTTAACATGCCACTCGGTACCTGGCGTTCACATCTCACATGGAGAATGCACGACGTACATGTGTGGATAACTTGCGTCCTGGTTACTCTGAACTGTTTAGACACAGAAGTACTACAAATGACAATGGGCAACATTACAGATCACTGCAATTACTTGAGAACAGTGAAACCTGCCTTAAGAAATCACTCAAAATCTCAGCCAAAAGATCAGTCACTGAGACAGGCTGGGTGCTAGCTGACACACAAAAGGGTGTTAGCCTCTCCATGAAACCCTTTAGCCTCCTGGAACATCTTCAGGGTTATTTTTAGCGCAGGTTTTGGTGTGTCTGTCTGCTCTGCAGAAAGTCCACATTTTTGTTCAGTTAAAGAATTTCAGTTGTCAGCCAAAATACTCCATTTTAAGGTGTTAATTTTTTCAAGAAAGGTAAAATATTATGTGGAGAATGAATATTCTAATGAAACTTGTCATTATAGTAAAACTTCAATTTTCTGTTGAAAAGCAGTTTAACAAGGAAGTAAAATTTCACCCAGCATACAGGGGTCTTTCCTGATCCGTCTCCAGGCAGAAACATGCACAGCGCTCTCCCAAGGGAGGGCTTTCCCCTAGGAGCTGAGCAAGACCCAGCGCCTGGGTTCACCTCTCCCCTCTAACCTAAGCCCTTCCTGCAGAACACAGCAGTCTGGCTGTACATAGCAAAACAGAGCTTCACTCAAGCCCATCTTAAATATTCATTTCAGCCCATCATGAAGCAAGGGACAAAAAGGGGAATTTTCTAGCTCCTTCATCTTCCAACATCACTTCCTCGGTCACATGCGGACCTAGGGGAAAAGCAGATGTTTGCTGACCACTGCGCCTCAACTCTGTAGAACAGAGTCACGAGTTGAGTCTGTTGACATTCTCTGAGGGACCTCTCCCGACATTTGTTTTAGAGGAATTAAGCCCAGAAAGACCATAGCAATAAAGAAACAAGACACCCATTTCAAGCACCAGCTTTTGAACATTTTGCTGCAACGGAGCAGGCAGGTATGTCAGCCTTTCCTCTGCTTCCTGTTTGTTGGAGATGTGAAAATTTTTTTTTCAGTAGTTACTGCATCTGTGACAGACGCTACATGCTCCTCTTTCTGAAAAGATATATTAAAATACACCCCCCCAAACTTTATTTTCTAAAAGATTTTGGGTTCTAAATGGCTAAGTCACTGTTGAAAAAGTACTTCAGCTTTTAAATAGTATAGGCCAGGCTTCTCAAGAAGCTCACATTCCTGAATCCTTCTGGAATTTTAAGAACTGCTTATTGTTTTGAATTGTTATTTGTTCTCAATGACTGTCAACACCAGACTGATGGCTGTTATTCAAACAGTTCAGCCTTCCAAAAGAGTCTGTGCACCCCTGCAGCTTTCTACAGCTGCCTCTGGGCAGCAATGCAATTTGTAGAGTTTAGGAAACTCTGTAGGTTTTTAGATTCCGAGGAAACATCTTTGCAAAGGAGTTTCCTGCATCTTTCAACAAGCTTGGCTGTACAGTGTGATCAACACCTCACTAATGGGCTAAATTTAAAATAAACTACCTTGTTACTGATGGAAAGGATGAAGAGAAAGCTGCAGAATGCAACTGAGGAAGGGCAATGAAAGACCAGTCCCATGACTTTTCAGGTTAATTTTGTCTTGGACCATCCACTAGCAGGAATACTTGCAGTCCTAAGCCAGGTTTTCCTGGTGTGAAGCATGTCCAGTGTCAGGTGAAGCTTCAGAAAATGCTTCAGCAAGTGTGCTCAATGCACGTGTGGACTAAGACATGCACTTCAGCGATGTGTGCCCATAAAGGATCCAAAGTAATGGCAAATAGCAGCTCCTCCCCCATACTATAGGGGGAAAGGACAAAGTTGTAAGAGAGAGTATTTGGAATTAAAAGATTGTG
This sequence comes from Tetrax tetrax, assembly GCA_009806455.1. Classification (NCBI taxonomy): domain Eukaryota; kingdom Metazoa; phylum Chordata; class Aves; order Otidiformes; family Otididae; genus Tetrax; species Tetrax tetrax. The sequence goes on from WHYT01017426.1 coordinate 743,283, forward strand.
TTTTTTCTCAAAAAACTAGGCCAAGGACAATTTGATCTAAATTGGCGTACACAGAAGAAGCAGTGGATGAAATTGGCTCAAAACTTCATACTACTGGCAATGGTGCCGGCTCCTCTGCATGGATGGAACTGGGTGATTTTAATGACAATTCAAGCTCATGCTGACCTGCGGGGTGGAATCTAAAACCAACCTCCTCCAAAGGCCAGATCTGTTTAACTTCCAAGGTGTGGTTGTGAGCCTCTCTCTTTTCAGGTTGTGGAAATGTCAAGATCAAACTGAAACAGCTTTAGGGTTTTCGTACACAGAGGACAAAGAAGCATCCCATATGTTCAACATGTTATCCTCACGAGAACTTCCCTGCAAAAACAGAAGAGCTGACCTGGGAGCACCACCTTGGGTACTATAAAGCCCACAGATCTGGGGTGCAGCCTCCATGCAGCTCCTTTAGAAAAGTCTCTATTGGGGGGGGGGCCAATCTCCAAGCTGTGGCCAGCCCTCCTCAGGCAAATATGGTCCTCCACCATGGGCCAGGAGGGCAATCCAGCTCAGAGCCAAGATCACGCAAAGCAAATGTCAATCTCGTTTGGAGGCAAAGGGGAACTTCCAGTGAGAAGTTTGGGGGTTTCCCCAGGCCACAAAGAGCACAACACAGATTCCAATAGGCAGAAATTTGGCTATATCTTCCTATCCTTCTTCTGTAACAAGATCATCAGTGTCATCATAGCTTTGAGGGACTCAACTCTGCTCTACGCTGCAGCTAAAGTTTAGCTCAGGGCTACTCACTCCCAGAAGTGTCTCTCCGGCTTTTGTCTCACACAGCCCTGTCCAAACCACTTCCAGCAGGCTTTGTGTGGTTGTCTGCCACAGAGATTCAATCCATCCCAAAATGGCAGTGCCTTACCTCCTCATCTGATGGCCCAAATCCACCATGTCATTGACATTTTTAGTGTCAGAGCTTTCCCAGTTTTGAGCTTTGCTTAGGAAAGTGCCTTAAACTGAGCTCTCCGTGTCTTTAGCATTGATGGTGCTTTCTCTGGAATACCTCGTCTCCGGTCTTCGGTTTGGCAAGGACCCAAGCTCACTGCACGACAGCAGGAACAGTGAGGGGAGCAAGTGCAGAGCAATTCTCTGCCTGTTCTCATAGGTCTGCCTCGCCAGCAAGGAAATACTGCCGCTTCTCCACTCTCCATCCAATTCTCAATGGTGCAGCTGATAAAGGCATTTAAAAGCATGAAAGGAAATGAATGCGCTCCGTCCCACTGGAAGCCACCAGGAGCTGGGTATCGAACCTTCTTTTGTGCTTTTAGAAGTCTTCCTCCAGGGCTTTCGTGCAGCAGCGAGCAACCGGAATTCAATCTATTCACTGTTCTTCCCTGCTTATTTCACAGCTTGAAGAGAGGCAATAAAACCAGGGACTTCAGCTTAGCCAGTTTTGCCTGATTTGCCAATTTTTCTTGCCATTCAGTGTTCCAGCACCAGGACTTAGGCATATCTTATTTTTATTTCTATTGTCAGTGTCCCAGCACATAAATAGGAGCAGAGTGCCACCCTGCAGGACACCAGCATCAATGCTGGCTGGTGGCAGAGTTCGCTCAGAAACCCTCACAGCTGGACCCTCTAGGAACAGGCATTTTAAAAAACACCTATCAGATAAAAGGGATTCCTTACATCTGATGGTGTTCTTGTAAGTATTGGTTATTTTTTCTTTAATCTTTTCATTTTTCTAATATCTGGCCTTTTTGCACAGCCTGGGAACCTGTAAGAACATTTTGTCTGACAATGTAAAGTAGAAGGCAGGGGCAGAAGGCATGCTTCCTACTTTGAGACCCGCTCTGTGTTTCTATGCCATTTTACTCTCTCTGGCCAAATTATTCAAATTACAAATTGCTGTCCGGCTTATCCAGGTTGTCACAGCTTCTCAGGCTGCGACTGTTACCCTACAAGGCACTGAAAATCTGCCTGTTTAATTACCTCAGCTTCCCCGTTTGTAAAGGAAGGATAAGATCTTCTTCTACATCTCAACTCATTAATATTTGTAAATTGTTCTGAGATTACAGGATAGTTGGAACTATGTATAGGAATGCAAAATACCATTTCTGTTAGGTGCACGTTGGCATGCTATTAAAATATACTGAACATCACAATATGCACCAAATGAGACGTCTTACATAAGGCAAGTGGTTCTGTGCTTCCTCGTTGCTTATTTTATCCTTTTTTTCCCTGAAAAATTTAATTAAGGAAATGTACTGGGCCAGACTGTGATGTTTAGCAAGAGTCGTAATCTCTCTCGAAGTTCCCAGCCCACAGGGAAAAGGATGTCCACGTGAACAAATCAACCTCCTCTCCCCACAGCTCTACAAGATGCAGAGCTTTTCAATTTGCTGTTGAAAGAGAGGGATGTGAACCACAGTTACAGCCCCTTCTGCATCACTTAAATGAGATTTCCATTCTGTGGGTATATATAAATAACAGTCTCTGCCCTCGGTCCTTCCAGAGAAGGGGAACAGAAGACCCTTTGAATCTCTGCTTTCCTCAACTGCCTTCTATGGAGTGACCAGGGAGAACTTTTATTGGCTCAATCTCCTACAGTTGAATTTATTTTGATTACTTCCAAAGGGTTGCAGAGAGTCTGTCCTCATTTCTTTCTGGGAGAGCTTTGTGAGAGGCCATTTGGACAAGACCGACGCAATAACTCATGCCATTTGCAGACAATTTGTAAACCCTTACAGTGTCCCAGAATGATTCATTATTTTTCTAAGAATATGAAGCAGTGTATGTCTGTGTGTTTGTGAATATGCATGCTCATGAAGAGTGAAGACAGGCAACTCCCCTAGGCCCAGAGGCAGGCATAAAGATCAGCACAGATTTGTTCTTTGTCATGTCAGGTTTTTTGGTGGTATTTCAGTTGTTTCATCTCTCCACATTTTAGATTTTAAGTGAATTCAAAGCAGAAGGTCTTATTTGCTTCCATGTCTCATACAAGAGACTCTGGGAGACCCAGTTTGCCATGTCCCAAAGGTAAAATCCTGTGTAAATACCTTATTCTAATGATGATCATTGGCTTTGGCATCAGACACCAAGGAGAACAGCAATTAAAGCCATCCCTCATCCTAGATTACAAGGCCTAAACTTAATCTCGGTTAAGTTTTCAATACAATTAGTTTTTTATCAGCTTTCAAACCAAATAGCACCTTGCTGGTATTTTCTGCATGAAAATACATCAACTCAAGCAAGTTCAGAACAAGGCATCTACAAATCCTAGGATCTGGAATCATTTCCTAAAAGCTATCTCAAATATTCTCCATAAATATCCATCCAACACAAACTAATCCCAAAGGGAAGGCTCGTGGGAACGAAAATCAGAACAATTGCTGGAAGAAATGTTAGGATTTGCTTGAGACTGTAGTCCAAGTCCTCTTGTGCAGCAAGATACAAGAAATAGGCTTTCTCTAGCTGAACTAAGTCTAGAACTTTTTAGTATTGAGCACCAGAACCCCTTCACTTTTCATATGATTTAGGTTATTGCTGCAGGTGCTAAAAATTATTTGCTCCTTGCCGTTACATAGAGTTGGGTGAGAAATGTTACTTACTTCCCATTTAAACAATTAGAAGACCATACCAACATTTATTGTAGTGCATGAGAAAAAGAACAGCAATCAAATCCTTTTGATACTTTTAATCACTAAAACAATTTTCTGGTAACAGTAAAGCTGACTGGGAATTCCTTCAGAGCTACTCACTGTCAAGCGGACCAGCAGAGAAGAGACTGTTGGTTATAGCAAGTTTTAAAACTATCCAGCCTTCACTAAGACAGACTTCACTAAGACAGACATTTTCCTCTCCTTGCTTGCCCCATGATCATCCCCTTTGCTAATATAGAATCATAGAATGGTTAGAGTTGGAAGGGACCTTCAAAGGTCATCTAGTCCAACACACCTGCAAGCAGCAGGGACGTCCTTGACTAGATCAGGTTGCTCAGAGCCTCGTCCAACCTGGCCTTGAATGTTTCCAGGGATGGGGCATCCACCACCTCTCTGGGCAACCTGTACCAGTACTCTACAACTCACATTGTGAAGAATTTTTTCCTAATATCCAGTCTAAATCTACCTCCCTCTATTTTAAAACCATTACTGCTCGTCCTATCACAACAGGCCCTGCTGAACAGCCTCTCCCCATCTTTCCTGTAGGCCCCCTTGAGGTACTGGAAGACCGCTATCAGGTCTCCCCGGAGCCTCCTCTTCTCCAGGCTGAACAGCCCCAACTCTCTCAGCCTGGCCTCATAGGAAAGGTGTTCCAGTCCTCTTATCATCTTCGTAGCCCTCCTCTGGACCCTCTCCAACTGGTCCATGTCCTTCTTATGTTGGGGACTCCAGAACTGGACACAGTACTCCAGGTGGGGTCTCACCAGGGCAGAGTAGAGGGGGAGAATCACCTCTCTCGACCTGCTGGCCACGCTCCTATTGATGCAGCCCAGGATGCGGTTGGCCTTCTGGGCCGCAAGGGCGCATTGCCCACTCATGTTGAGCCTCTCGTCCACCAGCACTCCCAAGTCCTTCTCCTCAGGGCTGCTGTCAATCCATTCTCCGCCCAGTCTGTATTTGTGCCTGGGGTTGCCATGACCCATGTGCAGGACCTTGTACTTGGCCTGGCTGAACTTCATGAGGCTGGCACGGGCCCACCTCTCCAGCCTGTCAAGGTCCCTCTGGATGGCATCCCTCTCTTCCAAGTGTGTCGATGGCACCACATAGCTTGGTGTCATCAGTGAACTTGCTGAGGGTGCACTCTATCCCACTGTCCATGTCGCCGACAAAGATGTTGAACAGGGCTGGGCCCAACATGGACCCCTGAGGGACGCCACTCGTGACAGGTGTCCACTTGGACATCAAGCCGTTGACCACCACTCTCTGAGTGCGGCCATCCAGCCAATTCCTTATCTACTGAGTGGTCCATCCATCAAACCCATGCCTCTCTAGTTTAGAGAGAAGGATGTTGTACGGGACAGTGTCAAAAGCTTTGCACAAGTCCAGGTACTTCCATACTCAATGGTACCTCCCTCAAAAGGCTTTGTTAGTCTGATTTGTCTGGCTAAGATAATTTCAGCTGAAAGAATAAGTCTGGGGAGGCTGCAAGTACAAACACTAACACAGAAGATTTAAAAAAATTATCCTGTTGTGTGCTTGTAGAAACCAGTCTCCCCACAAGTTTAAGAGTCCAAATCCCACATGAAGGGAAGAGAAAGTCACATGAGAGCTTAAATAAACCCAAAACAAACATGAATATTAGCTTTGTTGTACAGTCCTGTAAAACAAGCTAGGTAAAATGACTCTGAGTTGGTTTGGTTATCAACATCTCTCGCCGTAATACAGTGATCCTTTTGACTTTAATTTCGCCACTACGCATCAGCTTCTGTTGTCTCTCCAGCTTACTGTTAGCATCAGTATTAAGCTGTTCTAGCAGGAGAAGTGAGTAGCTTGTGTGTTTTTAACCCATGCTTTCACAGTGAAAAAGATTGAGATATATAATACAAATAATAATAATCCTAACCAGTCTAAACAAGCTTTGGGACAGCTATGCAAAAACATTATTGTAAGCTTTGTGTCTTACAGGATGGGAATGAAGTAGATTTCTTTGAAATGCATCATTTATCCTACCTTGCTGGCTTTCAGTATCTCAAACATCAGAGGCAACCCTTGTGTGATGAGCTCCTCTGTGTACTCTTCTTCCTGAATGGACTTGAATTCCTTTAGCAAGCACTGGATGAGGGGTCGTCGGTGCTGCTGGAAGGATGTGCGCAAGGACTCCAGCCACGTGTGCAGTGTCCAGGGAACACCTACAGATGGAGGAAAGAGCTCACTGCCAGCTTCAGAGAAGGATGTGTCCTGCTTTTTTACCTTTTGTAATGTTAATCCTAAGTATTTAAGCAAAAGCTGTCAAATAACCCTAGAAATCAAATTCCTATTTATCCTTCATTGAGAAGGCTGGTGGTTATCAGGACATCCCAGACCTAATGCACAGAGGATCTCCTCCAAGTGCTAAGAGAAGACTGTGGTCTCTCCACTCATTTAGCCTTCAGCTTCTCTGCTGAGACTGCCAATTTGTGGTAATTGCTGTGGTGCTCTGTGATGCAAAAGCCTTTTGGAAACTAGATTTACACTAGCTCATTTGTTTGAACGTGGCCCTGGAGAGATATTAAATGGCAAAAAAATTATTTTGGTCACTACCCACCTGTATTCAAACTGGTGGTCTTCAGATTAAAACTTTCTTAAAGCACTATCCCATGTCCTCTCCTGATCATTACTATTTTCCCTTAGCAACACTGGGTGAGTTAAGCAGATCAGCCTTTTCAAGTAGTTTGTCATGGCAGAACCACTCTCCAGGAATTTAAAGGCAACTGCTCCCGTGCACGGAGCGAGAAGGCACACAAAGCTAATTTACCTCTGCAGGCACTAGGCTGGAGGTGACCTAGTTTCTGCTCTTGCAGAACTGAGTGGGAGGAAACGCAAGCCTGGCGTTTGGCTATAAAAGGTTTTTTCTTTCACTTCAGCAGATGTCCAGCATCTGGAGAGCAATCCTGTCACTCTCCTCTCCCTCCTCACCCCGGTGCTTTGTCAGCCCAGACCACTGCGTGCCCTGACCCACACCAGATGTCTCCAGGGCTGGAGCAGCGCGCCAGGCAGAGGCATGCCAGGTACCTGGGTACTCTCTCTGAACGCAGATCAGCGGGGATGGTAAACACATAGTCCAGACCAGTTCCCCTCTTCGCCACCCAACCACCCTCCCCCACGGGCAGAAGCGACTTCCCAGCAGTCTGGTACGATGTTCAAGCCCCGCGTCGGGACAGTCAGCACAGTGAGAAGCGAGTTCCCTGCTCCTGCCCTCAGAGGCTCACAAACCTCAGATAACAAAGGAGGAACCCCACAGCAGCTAAACACTGCCCCAGAGCCTTAGCTAACTGCTCAAGCAGCAGTGAAGGTGGCTGCTGGTGGAAACCACCATGTCCTACAGAAAAGTGCCAGCGGCCCCTGAGCAGGGTACACTGTGGCACCAAAATGAGTTGGGAACCTGCTGGATTCCCACATCACCTTCTGCTTCCACAACAGTTGAGGAACATGCAGCTGTGGTCAGTTTAAGCAATGGCCCATCAAGAGAGACACATTTATCGCAGTCCCTCCCCTGAAGGAGAGGAGAGAGGGCGCTGGGACTGACCTATGCTTCTTATGTCAATGGTCACATCTACGTAGCCATGCTCAGCGCTGTGGTACATGGCCTCCTTCAGGGCTTTCAGCTTGGCCTTGCTGTTGCGGCTGGCGCAGAGCGGAGCTGCCGCCGAGTCGGGCAAGTCTGTCCCCTCAGCCAGGATCTCCTCCAGTGACAGAATATCGCTCTTCTCCTTCTCCGGCTGAGCAAGCAGCTTACGAAAGACATTCCTGTCAAACACAGCACAACAAAGAGAGAGAGAGAGAGAGAGAGAGAGAAGAGAGAGAGAGGGTGGGAGAGCAGAGTCAGCGGCCAGGCTTTCACTGTGCCCAGGATACTTGCTGCTACGTGGCAAGTTAGGACACCTATCCAGGAAATTACTCTAAGTAATGGCAGGACCAGCTGAGGGCAAGCACTAGTCCTGCTAGCCCACCTGCACTGCCTGGGCCATGTCTGCAAGATGCTGCTGTCGTGACAGGAACCGTGCAGATGTCGCACACATGGCGGCATCTCGTGGGAACAGAGACCCATGAGCTTAATGTGACTCAAGATTTCATCTCACAATCAGGGAAGGCCAAGGTGCCTCGGGACAAGCTCTGAGGACGTTCACCATAGAGGCCACTTGAGAAGGGAGCTGCCTGGAGCTACTGAAAGCACCGCCACTTGATTAACACTCAAAGCAGTTTGGGAAAGCTTGGAGCAGCTAGACATTCAATGAGGCCAGTCAGGGCAGGTTCGAGCACATCTGGGACTACTCTGCAAAGCCACTGATCTGGCTGGGCCATCAAATAGCAAAGCCCAAACTCAGAGACTCCATGCCCTGAGATTTGTACTAGTGTAACCTTACAGATTTCAACAGAGTCGCTCTCGGTTTCTGCAGCTGTGAGACGAGAAACCAAAGTGGCTCCCATCCCACCTCCCTCATAGTCCAACGTCCTCCCTGCACTTACTCAGACGCCAGCATGGTGTGACAGCAGGGCATGGCACATCCCAAAATAAATTTGGGGAAGAGAGGGACAGAGGAGGGAGTGCGTGTGCATAGTGTATGGGTAGGACCGTAAGAGCCAGGACCTGTGACATGCACAGCCAGCAGCCAAGCTAAGGAGAGCCCCAGGTCCTCCTCAGGCCCGCGTCTCCCACTCACACTGGATGACAACAAGGTTGAAGTAGTGAACGTGAGACTCCAATAACCAAACTGTCCTCTCTGTCCCGGAGATCTCTCACAGGGTCCAGATGGGCAGTGTTGTGTGAACCTGCCCTGACATGCCATTAGCATGTTGTTAGACTGGCAGCTCATCTCTAAGCAAACAGACGGTAGGTACTGTCTCTAACCTGTATCTATGTTCCTCTGGATGGCTACAATCAGAAAAGTAGGAACGTGAAGATCATAATACTAATCCATTACACTGCAGTCAACTCCTGAGCGTTGCAAGACCATGCATGCCAGGTGCTCATTTCATTACTTTTAATTTTTTTTTTAATTGTAGCATACATACAACATTAAGGCACACAGGACTTAACAGTAAACACAGATGCAGAAACTCTGTTCAACGACAATTAAGGCTGCAGCAGTACAGACACAATCCACCCCAAACCTGAGAAAAACGCTCACAAAAAATTCAGAAGGAATGTCTTTGGCATTCCTTTCTGTCATCACATCAGCTACCATTTAACAACCACTGCATTGCCACACATCACAAGGAGTCTCCTTCCTTTTTTTTTTTTCATCAGCTATCAAAAAGCAGCTTGTATCACCAACTGGTTAATTTTACATGCTAGCAATAAGCCTTACATCTCTGCTCAGTTAGTGGCATGTTCAATTGTTCATGCAGAACTTTCACCCATCTGCTCAAACTGGACGCCCCAGCAAAAAAACCAAGCACTTGAAGGATGCCACTAGACTTCTTCCCACTCTACCTGTGTCCGTGTGCAGCAGCCTGACTGAAAGAGTTCATGTCACCTTGTGGAGTCATGGAAATGCCATTCCTGTACATTGTTCCTATCATGGGGTCAGCTCCTCGCTCCAACAGCAAACTGACCAGTTCAAAATTTCCTGCAAGTCAAAAGATGCATTTTTACTTCTTTTAAAATCCAATATTTGTTCACCTAAACCACAGATCTTGATTGAAGAATTTATTACAGTGGGAGAAGAAAGTCCTTACCAGCAGCTGCTGCCAACTGTAAAGGAGTTTCAGAGTAATTTTCCTCTCCATGCTCCAAGGAACCTTCTACCTTTGCTCCAGCATCCAGCAACAGCTAGAAAGAAAATTCACCATTTAGAGCAACTGAGGGTATCACAGTTTTCAGAGTTCGTGAACAGTGACGAATGAGAGTCTAATGCTTCCTGTTATCTGCAAACCAGATACGATGGAGACAAGTGACATGCAAATTCTGCCCATTTTTTGCACAGAGGCAAACTGATTCCTTTTTTCGCTCATTTTACACTGCCAGACACCAGGAGCACTAGTATCTAACTTCAGAGCCAAAAAAGTGTAACTCAGTGTTTCTGAATGGGAAATGGGGTAAGGTCAGTGTTAGGAAGTAATGCACTGAAGATGGAAATATCGAAAATTAGCCCGACAAGTATCCTTCCTTCGCTGTCTTCCAGAAGCCCAGCACCAACCTAAAATGGATTGGATTCCCATTGCCTCCATCTTTTATATGAAGACATGGCCAAAAGAAGGGCAATTCTTAGGAATGAATTGCAGCAACGAGTCCAAAAGCTGTGATCTCCACTGGGGACACTTCTATGTAAATAACAACGGAGCTGAAAACAAAAGTGGCCAAGGAGAGCAGGATGGAGCCTATGCTCCAGCCCCCTCTTGGCCACTTCTGGCTCGAGGCCTTCACAGTTTTGGTGCTTCACTAAGAGTGCCACAGACACAGCTGTTTTGTGAAATAAACCTTCTCGACTTTTGAGATGCCAAAGCACAGAACCAGCATATCCCACGCGATGCCTCGCTGGGGAAAGGAGAGCGAGTGCTTTTCCCACTTTGGAGCAGCGCAAGGGCTGTTCACCTCTCCCCAGCCAAGGCAGCGGTTTTGTGTTTGCTAGAATGTTATAGTGTAAGAAAGTGTAATGAATGAATAAACAAACATATAAAACAGTGGTCAGGAAGGAGCACAAGGAGTTGTCAGACTTTCTTTGGTGCAACTTTGCGTTAAAATTGTCCTATTTAAACCTCATATTGGTTAAGGTTTAAACACCGTATTCGTTATATAATAGGTCTGTTATATATCAGTACACTCTAGAAAAAGCAGAAGTAACCAATATGAGTATGACAAGAGGATACTGGTTTGAGATGGATGTAATTAGAACTGAAGAGGAGAAACAAAAGAATGAGATGCAGGTAGGGAAATACAATAATACCTGAACTACAGGAATATGTCCATGCAACACAGCAAATGTCAGAGCTGTCCAATGGCGGGTCTCAGGGTGGACGGATGGGTATTTATGAGCAGTACTGACAACCTACAAACAAATTAAAGTTATTTTTTTAAAGAGCTATACGTAATAAAGTTCAACCTGCCTGAAAGCCAGGCATGTGAGGAATTAAGTGAAATAGAAAACCTAGGAAAGTTGCTTTATAAAATGATTGGCTTCATTTTTTCCTGCAAAAATTTTCTCAGTATTAAAACTGTTCATGCTGATTTGACAGCTTGAATAGAGTTCATACCAAATGAAGTCTTTTTACCAACTACTGTAGCTCCATCTAAACCACTGGCCACCAGATACTTTTGCACAAGGTCAAAAACATCCACAGCTGGTTACAGTAGCACATACTGGGGAAGCAGGGACGGATCAGGATGCTTACAGCTAAGGACCACTCTCTAGACTGTGTATCAACAGCCCTGGGTCTTGGGATTGCTTCAGGCCCAAAGAAATTCTTTTCACACAAATCAGTATGACTTCTGTCACTGCCATGAAGAAAGACGCATCACAAGCCCTACCCTAGGAGTTCTCAGACCTTGCTTCCAGGCTCCTCCTTTCCCAGTGGAGTTAAAAAGACAACTGAGAAGTGATGGGGCAGAGTGGCATTTCAGAGACGTTTTAAGAAAGCTCCTTTTTACTGCCTCTCCTGTCTGAGTTGAGTTAAAAGAGCAGGGTGGTGACAGTCAAAAGAGATGCAAACGACATCCTTAGAAAACAAAATGGTATTTTTCACATTGCTTCTTCCATTTTCTATGCTTTAGTGCCTGGTGCCTCTAATGTAGACATTGGGGAAGATGAATAACCACTTTTTACTTCGGTTTCCCTGCCTTAAAAAGGGGGGTATTAATATTGATGAGGTTCGCAGAGATGGTAAAATCTAATGCACATTTCCAACCTGAGACTGCACACTCAGATGGTGTGTGACACTAAAATTCAAAATCTTATTATTGACCTTAAGAGGAAGACGAAAATCAGAGTAAAAGATACACCATCTCTCGGTCTCATCAGCCAGCTATGCTTTCACCACCTTGTCTGAAGTACTTTTATCCATGTAGGGGAGCAGGGCCAGTCATTAAATGCTCGGTTGCATTAGCAGATCGCATTTCCAAGCGCCACATGCAGCATTTTGCTAGAAGCACACAACCCGGCCCTCAGTCCCAAGGACAGGGATGAGAGCAAAATCTGAAGAGACCATGCAGATCCCACAGCTTGCCACAGGAGCGGATCTGCACCAGCACCTGGCTGTTGTTGTCCAGATTTGCTGAAGAGAGAGCTTGAAGTGCAACAGGAGAAGTGTGCCTGTGTCTGAGCAGAGGCACGGGGATTCTTTGGGTCTGGGTTTGCTCAGAGGGAAGAGAATCGAGCAGCTCGAGCCTTGGGGTTTAGGCTGGGGAGCAAGAGCAGCAGAGGGTGAAGATGGGCAGGGTCACGGTTCAGTAAATGCATCCAGCCCCTCCTAAAGCACGGATTCCCACCGCTGTTCAGGGCAGCCCACGGCAAGCGGTAAAGAGAATGAAGTCATTTTAACTCCTTTGCTCCTTTTTTTTTTTGGTTAGAGTTCTTTTGAGTTGACACAGTGTTTGCAAAAGACCTGCGTCTGACTGGGCTTTTAAGCCTCTGTTGAGATTTGCTGAGCAGCTACAGGTCCCACTGACTCCAGAGCGAATTGCAGCTTGTCAGTACATCTGGAAATGAGTCCATTTTCACTAAAGATGGGCAATCAGAAAGGGAGGCATCCAGCATTTGAGGCTACTTTTGGAAACATATATATAAAACCAATTTGCAAAGTGAAAGGGGGAAAATTATGCAGGCACCTGACAGAGTATTTATTTTTGTTCATAGTTGATTTGCCTTTTTTTTCCCCCGTAATTGCCCAATTTGCACAGTTGGTTGTGGTGTGCACAAATCATCTTATAATTGCACACCATAATTATTCACAGTTCTTGTCCCAAAGTGTTTTCATTTGATTTTAGAGCAAACACTCTACAGAAACGAATCAGGAAGGTTCACAGTCCTTACTGGAGCTGTGCTCTCATGTGTCAGCAGTTTCAGGAAGATAAAACTGTTTGAATTTGCATTTGGCTCAAGTCTGGAAGATCACTGGAGCAATTGGGAGGACTGGTCCTAATGAAAACTTGTCCTAGGAACCCAATAATGCCATCTCACCTCTGAGCCACAGGCAGGGTTAAAGGAGAGATCAGTCTCCATGCCCATCCAATGTGCCTTTGGTGTGCCTATTGAGAGTGCTAACTAGTTCAACTATTCAATTATTGCCAGCTCTTGAGGGTGGCATGCTTGAATTCGGGGAACTGAAATCATCAGCTGATTTCACATAAGGCATCGAACAGCAATCAGATAGTAACAACTATCAGTCTCTTACAGGTGACATCCATTTCTACTTTTAAATTAGATTTCTTAAAAGTGCAAAATCTCTGGCTGAAAGCAGTGACTACAATTTATCAGCTCGCTCAAGTTCAAACGGAACAGATGGAACACAGATAAAAGTGAAGCAGACAGCTTAATTTACTCATGACCTCAACAAATTGAAACTGGAATCATGAACAAATAATTATTTTGTGGATTTTCAAATGGCTCTTTAAAAATGTACATACCTGCATTGCACAGAGTTGGACCACAATCTGCTTGGTGGACAGATTGTGATGTGTATTCATCAAAGAGATGTTTATATTCTGGAAGCTTCAAGCTCCTCATCCGACAGTTTTTAGCCCAAGGCACTTTGTAAAACAAAACAGTGGAACCTACATCGCACTTGTGTGCGGGGGACGCTTAGCTGGAACATCCCAATGCACAGAAATGCTCGAGCTTTGGCAGGCTATCGGATGGGCATTTCTTTCACCCTCTTCATTTTAACTCAGCTGAGATTCAGGGATTCCTTCCAATATCATTAGAGCGGTGCTCCGTGCGAGCGCTAATGCCTGTATTCGTTTCAGTGTGCAAACACAACTAAATCAATATTACCTGTGGGCTAAGTCCGATGACTTTACCCCTTCTGTGCAGTGAATCCCAGTGTTACCCTAATGCAGTTTGATTTCACTATTCACTATTCACTTCAACTACAGTTCCAGGCAGTAGTTTAAGATGTAAACAAATAACAGAACACAGATACAACCAACAAAAAGTCCTCACCTCAGCATTTAGATCTGCTCCAGCATCTAGCAGCATCTGCACCATAGCCTCATCACCCCTGACACAAGCATACATCAGTGGAGTCATGCCCTAGTCATTTTTTGGAGTTAAAAAACAAAGGAATTGACAAATTTAACACAGAACTCTCTTTGATTTTTTAAAACAATTATTGAAGTATATATCATCAAGACTAACAGTATGCATTTAACAAAAGCCATTACCTCTGTTACAGACATGCCCCTCAGACTAGCAAAAGCCAACCATTTTTGTAAAATCTCCATTTTTGTTGTCACTTGTGTTGACTGTTTTTTTTTTTTCATGTTATCCTCATCATCTTCAGCATGGTGAGTGAAACTAGGCTTTATATATCCAAACTGAGCATCTTTATCTTTGGGGCCCCAGTAGAGAAGACATGTTCTTATCAAAGCAACTGTATTTTCACTGGTATTTTAAAAAGACAATAATTCTATTCAGTTTTCTATGATCACAGTTCCATAAAATCTAACTTTGTAATTACTGAAAGAGCCTTTAAAAACATCCCAAGCTCCTCTGAAAATAGATTAGATTTGGGCACAGCTTTTTCAACACAGATACCTTAAGGGGCTGGAAATGTAAAGGCTCTGTATAGTGCTCCCTAGCAATCAAGGACTTAATTTTAAATGAAATGCCAGACAGCATTGTTGCAAGTTGATGGCCCTGTTTGGAGAAAAAGCAGATTAAGTGACCCTTCATACAGAACCAGCACAATGCAATTTGTATTAACCTGAAATAGCTGCTGCAGCTGATCACTATTTCTCTTAAGATAAGTATTACTGTGGCTGTAGTAATGACTCCAGATGAAACCATGAAAAAATCATTAAATCTAAGGTAAAATATAACAGAAAAAGCTGCTTATTAAATACAGTAGGAGGTGTTGATCAACAGCTACCAGTTGTTTTGCAGTAAATCTACCACAGCACACAGCAACCTCTGGTGCATGTTTATAGCCTACCTTGAGGTCCCCCGGTAAATTTACGATCAGATGATACCCCATTTGCTGTTTAACCTGAGTGCTACTGTGAAATAAGAGTATTTTCAGATAAACTGGATGTACCCAGCATGGCCAGGCACAGAGCCATGACACCACTCTTCCTAGCAAGAGGCCAGCACCATTATTTTTGCTGAACTACCCCATTTTTCCTGTTTGCACGCAGGGCTAAAGGTAGCGTGGGTGCTTATGTATGTAAAGGCTACCTTTGTAGAGAAAATCTGAATTAAGGTTTGTTCCTGCAAGGTACTTAGAGCCCCCTTAAAACACACTGAGTATTTCACAGGATCAAATTCACAGTGTATTTAGGGGGATACAGAGTAAGGCAATAGGCATTTGGGGCCTCATGCCATTAGTAAGAAAAAACAAATTCACCCCAAGCAAGGAGAGTTCTTGGGTGACTTGAAGTTACTTGCAAAGAGAATTTGAAACTTTTCAGCTACAGTCCATGGGAAAACATTTCCTTTGGCAGTCAATAAACATTACAGGAACAAACAAGACCATGAGAATTACAAATAATTGTGTTTGGGTCTTGAAACACGGGACGGGATAGCAGCTTAAAATTAAATACATGTTCCTTCAACTATTATTTCAATTTCTGTAAGTGGTGTCATTCAATAATTAAATCAAGTGTTTAGCACAAGGAGTCTAATCAGATCTGAAGAAAAGAATTTGAAAACCCCATGCTGGGGCTCTCCTTGGCAAGATGCAGCACGTGGGCAGCCACGGCGAAGAATCCCGCAGCAACATCCAGAGTAAACGGTCTGCCTGAGGGACACACAGGATATTTTGGCCGTTCTGAAGCTGAAGAGGGACTTACATGGAGTAAAAGGGGCCCAGAATGTCCTGCTGCAGTATCAGGGGTTTAAAGAGTTAACGAGGTTTCTAACCTCCCCTTCCCTTGCACTGCTGTCCCTGCCAGGCTTGCTCTGCAGCTCAGCCTTGTGCTGTAGCATCACTCAGCCCCCTCTTTTTGCAAGGGGGAGGAATGGATTTTTAATCAGCCCATCATTAGTGTTTGACACACACGCAGGAACATGGTAACAACGTGCACAATCAACTCAAAGGGCATTTGGCTTTTGGCAAAATAAAACATTACTCTCTTTCTTTCAGCCTTGTATCACTTAGGGCTCTGCCCTGCAAGATGTGGGATCCTGCAAGATGTGAGATGTTTGATCCAGCGAAGCATTTAAGCTTAATTTTCACTCAAATAGGATGGAAGCACGTGTTCAGAATTAAGCATATGATTAGGTACTTTGATGAATCAAGCCAGAGAGTTCCCAGGTTTCAGTCTGGAGGACAGAGGAAATAGGCTGTGGAAAGTTTCCAGGTTCAGACTAACTTAAAATAATCATATTTTAAAAAGTATAATGTGTAAACGTTGGAATTAACTCTCTGATACAATTTTTTGTGGGGGAGCACTGCCCTCTTCTAAAGCTTTTCTCAAATGAATCCACAATATTGACTCTGACTGAAGCTACTGAACAGCAACAACTCCTGTAGCAGCTTTCTTCTCAGAAGATCTAAATCAACTTACAACTCAGCTTCTGTCCCAAGCAGCTGCAACAGGGGCAGCAGCCACCTGTCTCCTGCCAAAGGGGATGCCACAGTTCTCGGAATATGCAGTGACACTTTCATCAGGGGCACAAGAAAATTCAGGGAAGTCCATTTCAAAAGAAAATGGTAGTATCCCTTGCTATCGTTTCCCTCTGGGAAGGGAGAGTGAGCTTGGTGAGCACCACAGTCAACCAGACTCTGCTGGTAAGCAGCCACAGAGGCAGGTTTATCACCAGACACAACCATCAGCCTCGTGGGAGATGTAACTCCAGAGAAATTTAGGCTCCTCGGTTGGTAGATGTTGGCCATAATGACTAACAGAGGGGTAACATTGCAGAGAGACTTTCATATCTGGAAGGTCAGTTCTAACTGGGCTTAATTAATTGAGTGCCAGTGATTAACCGCTTCCTGCCAGGGTTTGGTGGTGGATGTGAAATGCAGATCCCAGGACAGTGTTCAGTGGAAGGATGTTCACCTCACAAAGCCCTGCCCCACACCACTGTTCATGGCAGTAAAGCTGTTTTAAGTATCCAAATCAACGTTAAGCTCTCTTGGGATGTCCTCTGGCTTCACCCACCTTAGTTCACTGTTAAAATCACTTAAGGGGATGCATTAGCCCTCATGCTGAGTTACCTCAGTACTAATGAAGCAATACAACTTGAAAAGACCAAACTGAATGTAGATGTTCACCTGGCGGGGCTTTAACTCAATGCAAAGTACCGCAGGGAAAGCATTAAGGTCCTGTCTATGTTTAGCTGGAAGCTGGTGCTCATGTTCTTTGATAAGCAGACAAAACTCTCACATTTCACAATTGCTTTTTTATGTTTCTGTCTCCTTACCTGTTCACTCATGCTGTTAATCCCATCCGGCCCCAGCAAGGATATGGCTTGTTTAACCAGATCCGTTCGGCCACAGTTGAGCATCCGGAAACCCAGGTCCTGCTTGAACTTCGCTTCAGTGGCAACTGCATCCAGTTTCCGAGATGCACAAAAACAGTCGTCAATTCTGTGGATGTGAGAAATAAACTCCCTCAGAGGACAATCAGAGGACAGACCTCACTGTCCCTAGGAAAATAATACTTTGCCCTATCTTTGAAGGATGTAGGTCGTGCATACATTCACTCTCCTTTGACCTGTATGTTGAAGGGAAGTGCTGAATGGAAAATGCTAATGCAAGCTAATGGTGATTGCCCTTGGCCTCTCTTTCATAGGACAAATTACAGATTTCATTAAAAATTGGGCAAAAAAAAAGTGCACAGCTTTCACTTGATTTTGTTACCCTGTTTAACAACACACAACACATTCCCACCACAAGTTGTCTATCTGCATGGTGAAGCTATCTAGTCCCTTGATCTCTGAGAAGTTTCAGTAAGCTGGCTGAGGTTGGAAAGAACCTTTGGAGGTCATCTGGTCCAACCTCCCCTGCTCAAGCAGGGGCCACCTGCAGACAGGCAAGGCACCATGTCATGAGGGAGGAGAAGGCAATCTTGCCTAGTAATTGTGGCAAAACACCACAAGGCCAGGTTGGATGAGGCTCTGAGCAACATGATATGGTTGAAGATGTCCCTGCTCTTTGTGTGGGGTTTGGAGTAGATGACCTTTAAAGGTCCCTTCCAACCCAAACCATTCTATGATTCTAAATTCTTGCTGGCTGTGCATAACAGGTGAGATGTCATTCTTTTAAGGTCTTATTCAAAAGATCCCCAAACTGTAAACTGCTCAAGATATCAATTTAAAATGGAAGAAGGGCTAGGAGTTATTTAGCCAAGACATGAAACTACAGCTCCAGAGAGAGCCAAGCAATTCCAGTCTGATGTTTATCCAACTCCATCTTATTAAAAGACAGATTTGCTTTTCTTTCATGCTGAGGAGTGTCTGTGACAGAGGGTGGAGTCCAAATCCACAGTGCTTTTGGTGTGAACTTGGATAAAGGACTGTTTGGAAAAACATAACTTTCATTCTCCAAAAATGCTAGGTCAGAAAACGAGGGGCTACTTACGAATGAAAAACAAAATAAAGATCAAAAGTGAAAAAGTCAAACATACATCAAATATTTGTTTCCTATTTCATATGTAAAAAAATGCAGCAAATCAAAAGAAAAATATAAACAATACATCATTATCATTTAAATGTCTTCTTCAAAGTGCTTTATCAGAGCTTTATAAAATATATAACATTGCTTAATATTTAACAGCAATATGCAATGAGTATGCTGTTTATACATAAGCAATGGTATGTAGTAATAGCTACCACTCTTCCAACAGAGGAAGGACAGTGAGACAGAAAATACAAAGTATTTTGATCAAAGCTTCTGCAGGACTCAGAACTGAAAGTGGCATCGGCGCTCAAGCTTGCTCTCTGCCATGCTGGGCCACGAGCAGTTGGGAAGACAAGAGATATTTTGGCGATGTTCATTCTAAGTGCTTGGTTTGGATTTTAACTGCTAAAAAGTTGATGTCCTATGAATGCAAACAAGGTAAGCTTGGAGTATCATTACTCAGGGGAACAAGAATGATGCTTCATCACAGCACTATGCTGCAAGATTAATGTGTAACACTTGATCACAATAAATACACCGTAACAGCAAGAACAGCTTCTGCACCACTGATATGCCTACAACAGAGATGAAAGCAACGCATAGCAGTAGTTTCTGAGCAAGTTTAAAAGCAAAACCAGCACAGATATGCAGGGCTGAGCTCAATGACACCAAGATCCACAGGAGCATTGCATCTTTAACATTTTCACACCGTATGGCACATTTCTGACACAAGAGCTACAGAAACATTTAGTACTTGTTACCCTCGTAGCATGAGATGCTAGTGATCATCTGTGCCCTCCTTTAACGTATGGCATGCTCAGAATTTAGGTTCTGGGGGTTTTGGTGCATGGAGAGAGAGTCTGGACTTCCCAGCTCCAGCTGGCCATTTCCAGATGACTCTGGGCTGAAACTGAGGTGGATCCTTGGCAAAGTGCAGCTATGGAAAGATCTAGACAGTCTCTGAGGACTGCAGAGGTGTCTGCCACTATGAATCACTGCCTGTGTTAATCTTCATTATTCGTACTGAAGTATATAACATAGACTCTGAATAAAATGGGTCAGATTCAGTGCTGGCAGAAACAGGCAGAGCTTCACTGACGTCAGCCCAGTTTGGTGCATGCAAAATGCTAGTTCATGATCTCCTCTTTAAAAAAAGTCAAATTTTGACCTGGGTTGCATACCCACACAAGGGAGGAAGGAGGAACAAGGACCTATCTTAGCTATCCTGTACGGGCTGCCCAGGTCTCTGCTCTGACATGGGTTCAGAAATTACTTACTTCTCCGTAAGCAACCTTTCTGTGAGTTGGTTCTGGTCCCCCAAAAGCACATCAGCTCACCTGCTTATAGCCAAGGAAGGAGACTTGTTAATTACTGCTGATACTGGGTATAAGCAAATTAGCACTCCTCAACCAACTCAGGGGATAAAGGTCTTGGTCTAAGGGTTCTGGGATGCTACAGCTGTACAAACACTGCAACAATAACACGGATGCAGGGAGTGCCTGAGCTCCACGGCTCCTTGGCACCACTGATGAAACGGGACCTAGACCAAGTACCACAGAGCAAGAAACCACAACTCAGTGCCATTACCAGTGCTCCACTGCCTTTTTACACTTCAAAAAGAAAAGGATCCATCATGAGTGAGTTATAGACTTGATTTATGGGACACGGCAAAGGAAACTGAATGGCAAAATTCGACATAGATCATTGCTGGTGCTACCGTTGTCATATGTTGACTAATAAAATGGATAATGATCAAACTGGGGAGTTTAATAAAACAAGAGCATGACGCAAGGGAAAGGTACAGAGGATGCTTCAGAAGAGAAAGTGTAGCAATGCCTCGAAAAGCCAGAGAGATGAATGAGTTAAGGAAAAGGAGATTTAACATGTACAGATAAAAAGCAGTGAAGAGACAGATCAAAAATGATTGGAACTACAAGTACAGAATAGGAGAACACAGCATCACTTTTAAGACTGGAGAAAGCCAGCTGGGAAGACAGTACAGCAGACAGACCAAGCAGTCGCATTTCAAAATGAAAACTGAAAAATTAACACTCCCCCCTCTGCTCCAATCCATCAGAAAATCAACCCTAAGCCAACACAGCACTGCATTTGCTCCCAAGTCCTCTTTCATACCATTAACTGCATAATGTTGATTCCAACAGGAGCAGAAGGTCTCTGCTCCATATTACACTGTAGAAAGGGATGCCACTCCATCCCAGGCACCATCCAGAATCACAAACATTAAAGGATGCACATTAAAAAAGGAGGAAGGGAATAGGCACCTAGGCTTGACTCACTCAAGACTTCTTAACTTTGTACTGCAACAAATACACTGACAAGCTATGAAGAGGTGGGAAAGGGACGGGAAGAAGCTTGAAAAACAAGGTTGACAAGGAACAGTTAAGTCAGCTAAATATACAGGGTCACTTTTTAGAGTTGTGAAACTGTGCCTGCAAAGCGAGGGAAGCCAGAGTAAGTGCAAACAGAGCTGGAAACCTCCGCAGCTGCACAGTCAGTTCACGGCCCTTTTGCCAAAAAGTCTTTGTGATCTTTCCAGTCTCACAGGAGGCTGACACCGGCCCGACAGCGGGATGTCCCCTACAAGGCCACCTGGGTTTGTTGCCAGATTGTACCAGCTGCCAGGGCTCACACAGGTCGCCCTTTCCCCAAGACCTCACCCTGTAGAAAAAGTGCTTTTTCATCCAAGGGGCAGGGAAAGCTGATGGGAGAAGCAGAAGACCACAGGGGGACAATGCTCTTCTCCCCAGGGACAGTCTCAGGATGGCAAGACGTCACCACCTGAGATGGTAGCTGGGTCAGGTCAGCAGGAGGTGACAGTGACAAAGGCAGGACTGGGCAGCATCCTTCAAGGGTGATATCCTCTCTCAAAGGACGGCGCCCATTCTGGACTCCCCTGTTTAGCAACCTATGGGGTGGAGCAGGCTCCTCAGCACCACCATCACTGTACACATACTTCCACTCCCAGAACTGAGAAGTAATATGCTTGAATTAATAATATACACTGATCACAGTCCTTGTGCTCAACAGCAAATCCACCCCCTCTAATTCAGGGGTTCCATCACAAGGCCTGTAAACTCCCAACTGGTCCCTTCCTACATTGAATCAAGCAAACAATTGCCTTTGTAAGTAAAAGGAAAATTAGAAACTGGTGAAATCTCCCCGATTTTATATTTGTAGCAAAGCTGTGACCACATTTTTTAACTTGCAATGCAATACCATTTTCCCCAAGCCCTCTTTTAATTCCTCACAGATACTGCTTCTACATCAGTTATCTTCAAGATCACTACAGTGTTGCCACTGCATGTAATTTACTTTGTTATGGCTTTATATGGGGAATGCCATGGTAACATTAATTATCTGCAAATGGTCACTGTCAAATGCTGCATGGTGACCATGACACTCTATCGTACTCCAAAATACTCAAACCTCTGAAAGGAGTCAGAGATAATCTTCTTCATTTATAATGGGTTCTAGAGGTACAGCAAATTATTTTTATCTTTTGCCACACTCACATTATGAAAATGTAATGCAGCACTTCTACAGCAACAGTTTAAATGCATGGTTGTTTTTTTTTTTTTTCATTTTCACTCGGATTGGCTAAGATAGGGTCTGTGTGGATCTTCAATAAGTTACTCATGGATTGAATACATTCGGGAAAATGGATGATTCAAAGGCGAAGTGTTTCCATCGTAACTGGTAGACACAGCAGCTCTCTTATTACATAGCTTTTTAATTATTCGTTCTTTGCGAGGGGATTATTGCTACAGTCAGTAGTGGACAAATAAAAAAAAAATGCTTTGTAAATGTTACAAAAAAAAAAAAGTAAGAACATCCTAATAAAGTTCCAAGCTCTATGTGCTGGCATAGCATGCTAATAGTTGATTTAAAAGAAATGGAGTGCAGACTACGATGAGCAGCAAGACAAATACTCCCCTCTGCTGAAATGAACAGATCATCATCCTGGTAGCCAAGCACCAAAACCTTGTTTGTCCACCTGGGACTCAATCGCCAGCCCTTTCAAGTAAGAGAATGACAATCTATTAATTAAGCCCATCTCTTTAGCTCTGTGGAGTTTATTCAGTCTGCCTCTGTCCTAAATATGAATAAGGTCTCTAGTCAGAAATTACAGTTCAGTTGGCTGGGAATCTGTAAGGAGTAATATTTTAGCCGACAACATACATGCATTTGCAATGCTGAATTTCTTGGGTCAGGGGTCACAGTTTTGATCTGGGTATGCACAGCCCGCAGCACAAAAGGGTCCTGTCCCTTGCCTGAGGCTCTTCAGCAAGACAACAGACACAGAACAGCAAGAGCAGCAGCAGCAGATGATTTGATTTAAATTTGTGAGCACTCTGTATGCCAATGTGGTGCTTTAAAAGGGAATATAATGCTGATATTAATAGGAGTGCAATATAAAAACTATATTGAGACAATTATTTGCATTTTCAGTTTCGGAGAGAGGGAAACATAAGCACAAACATGTTGATCAAAGAGATGAAGAGTGCTACTTTTTAATGCAGACATAAAATATCTTCATTTACTTTAATCAGGACCCAAATTAAGACAAGAAAATAAAACTGCTCTGGATATTTATTAGCCACCCTCTTATTCTCGTCAAAGGCCTGAGAATAAATTGGTTACAGATATTGTAAAATACATTTTAAAAGTGATGTGACTATCAAATCAAGATCCAAATCTATATTTCAAAACTCTAAATATTACAGTTCCATGTATATAGGCCAGGAATCATGTTCAAAATTGAATCTGACTTCAGATTTTGAACAAGATCAATATATCATAGGAAAATTTAGGTATAATTAATCTTTCATAATAAATAGATAGCACAAGTTTTCTCTAATGAGTGGAAGACAGTATATTATCTGTATTCTCATTATTGTATTCAGGAATGTATATACAGACAGAACACATGAAACACTGATGAACTTGCTTGCAATGGAAAAAAAACCAAGAAGGCTGGATCCTAAAGCCCGTAAAAATACAAGTGTGTTCTGCCCTAAAACTGAAGGACAGCATGAGGACAAGGTCTTCCCTTTCAATAATTTTTTTTATTACTGTTGTCTTCAAGCAGCCGGTTGGCAGGAGAGTTTGAGATTTCACCTCAGGAAACCCGTGCTCTACCTTTTAAGTAATAAAATCTCCTTCATCCACTGGTACCATCTGCCCCAAGGGACTGATGGATTTTGTCAAGTTGTTTGCTACCGCTCCTTGGTTTGGCATTTTTGTGTCTAATTATGGCAATAGCCAGGGCTGGTGTTAAAGGATTAGTGAAAATTTGTGGGAAGAACAAGGACAGTCAAGGAGCTAGCCAAACATCAACCATTCCTACTTAAAAGTGACTGTATCTAATTAAATATCAGAATTTCTCAGCAGTTTTCTACTCTCTCTCCCTCTCTAGAATATCAGCCCCTTACCCAGCACATTTTAAGAGAGAGCGAAGAGCAGTGGAAATATTCTTCTGCCTTCAAATCTCTATTTATTGAAATCTATTTATATTTTCATGCTTTAGTACAAGCACAGGATTTCCATAAATAAAACATTAAATGAAACTCTTCCTCTTTCAAGTTAGAATTGCATATGTGTGGTATAGTATTAAGATGACACAGCAAATGGTATAGACTGCTCTGAAAGAATGAAATAGCAAATCTTCCCTTTACATTGCGGTATTTTTCCCTTTCCACATTCTAAGAAAACTCTCTAGAATGCACCAAGGATGCTCATGTTAAATAAGCTTCACTCTTGAGGTCAATAATCCTGTTTTCTTAGATAGCCTTCATTAAAAGAGATGGTCCCAGACAGAAAAGTAGACTTAGGTATTCTAAGGCCAAGGCTAATGAATAAGGGCTGATTTTCAATTAAAGACAGGTTTTCAAAGGCATTCAGACAGTGCAGTTGCCCAGAGATCCTTCTGGATTGGAACTGTAAATGCAACTCGGAGCCCTGGATGAGGCTGCGACGAGGGTGCGGCTGCGGGAGCACATGGGACTGGAGGGTTAATAAACCCAGCCCTATGCTGCAGCAAGGCTTGAATCCATCTACACGTTCAGTTTGAACTTACTCATGACCTGTTAATATCCACATACTCCTGTGTCTGTGCTGCCCTTTAAACAGAGTGTATTTTTCCTTCCGTGGTGTTTACTCCTGATGTATTTGTGGAGAAGAGTCACATGTTCCCTCAGCACCCACCTCACTCAGCTGAATGAGCCCCTTTCTTCTAGTCTTCCTCCATGAGAACATTTTCTCAGAACTCAAATTACCCCAGCCCGTTTCTCTCTACCTCGTCCAGTGTGAATATTTTCTTGACCCAGACACAGGATTTGTGATTCCACGTCATTTCCTACCACCTCCACCTACAGAGGCACCAATATTTTCCTGCTTCTACTGGAAAAACCTCTCCTGATGCATCCTCAAAATGTATTTGCTTTTTTTATGGCTAAGGAAAAAGCCACTTTTGATATCCACAATCATTCTGAGAGTAAATACTGTACTGCAGTCTTTACCACCACCTTTCCAATATGCAGCTCCAAATACTGTATATATTATACTGTATATATAGCGTATATGTTACATATGCACTGCAGTATGTATTTTTGTAATTAATCTCCACGTGTTTCCATTTGTGGAAAACTGCATTTCATCCCATTTCTTTTTTTTCCCAGCCCTCAAGGTCATCCACTTTTTCCTGGATGATTTCCCAAACTTCCTCTGTCAGGACAATGCCTCTCAGCATTGTGGCATCAGCAAATTTTAACTTCATGAGCACACTGCTCAGATTGGTGCCAAAACCCTTTCTGAAAATTAAAAAAGACCAGTTTTGAAGATGGAGAGCTGAAGATCTCTGCTTGTAACACCACCACAGCCAACCTAGCCCTTGCCACCTCTCTTGAAGCCAGTCCCTGCTCACCTTCCAGTCCCTTTACTAATCCCCATCTTCTCTGTCTTAACTGATAGCTCCCTGCATGGACTGCATCAAATTGTTCACTCAAGTCCAAACAGATGAAGTCTACTGAATTTCCTTGGGATAGAAAATCAGTTATCTTATCAAAAAGTTATTAGATTAGTCTGGCAAGATCTATCTTTAAAAAATTTGTGTCACATTTTATGCCGTTTTTCCCTCAACAACATATTTTTAATCAGTCTTTGCTTGAAAAAACATTTGAAGGCCTTGCACTAACAGCCTGAAATTTTCCTTGGATTGTTTTTCATCCTTTTCAAATGTTGGGCATTACTATTATTAATCCTTAGAGTTACAGCACCACTCTGGGCTTTGTTAAAAATATTTCCCTCTGACCCTCCAATTTTGTGAGGCAGCTCTTTCTCATCGCTGATAGAGGTTATCTGGTAGCTCCAATTTGAGTGCATTAAGCTGCATAATTTGCTCTCCTTTTGATTACTGTTTTTTTCCATTTTCATAACCTTGTTGTTTTAATTTATTCTTCCTTTTCCCCCAAGGATTTTCTCCCTGAAAACAGAGGCAAAGTATTAACTTCAGTTCTTGGGTGATGGCCCCTGTTGCCACTGATGCACGCCCCTCACAGGTGCCTTCTCAAGCCAGCGCTTACAGATACCAATCTCACCTTTGTATGCCTGGAAGAGAGGAGAAAAATGTGTAATGTCCATGGTCAGGAGCAGAGATAGGACCCAGACTCACAGCCAGTCAGAGAAGAAAAGGGATATTTGCTGCGTTCACCATACCTGAACCCAGTATCCTCAGAGAAGCCAGCCATAACTCAGAAACGCTGCTGAAGTGTACGAGCAAGTAATTAAAGGGTATCAGGTTATCATGCCTCTCCATCTCTGCACAAGCATAAGCCCTGTCGTGCCAGCTCCAGCTCTCAGCAGCTCTGCCTCAACTGGCAGCATTACTGCCACCTCCAACTAAATCTGACTGAATGTAAGGGGGGGCTCTGACACCACCAGTGGGGTCGGTATATGCAAATCCCACTGCCTAGCTCCATCCTCTGGGCTCCAACCTCAATGATCAGGGACTGCTAACAAGGGACCGCACAATCCTTCTGGTGGTACCAGAGCCAGAGGGGTCTCCACGGGCTGCACATCAATATGGGATGGGGCAAGAAGAAAACAGACCTCTGTGGGACTCCACTCATGAGGAGCCTGATGGCAAAAATGCCATTTCCCATCGCTGCCTTTTGGGTATAGCTGCCAGAAAGGGACTTCAGATTTCCTTACAGAATTGTCCTGGGCCTCCCCCTGCCAACACTTGCTCCAGTGAAGCAGCTGTGGCCTATGGTGGACGGTAATGAATGCTGCAGGGAGCAATCTCGCTTCTCCAGTGTGCAAAAGAAAGACATGAGTCTTTTCATCTATGGATAAGAAACCACTCCTTAAG
Source organism: Tetrax tetrax (assembly GCA_009806455.1). NCBI lineage: Eukaryota > Metazoa > Chordata > Aves > Otidiformes > Otididae > Tetrax > Tetrax tetrax. The sequence continues at coordinate 770,070 of WHYT01017426.1, forward strand.
ATAACTAAACTCTGCTTCTCCTCCAAATCTCAGCCTTCTGGGCAAGGTGATGGGGGACTAATGAGCATGAAAGGGCTTCCAGACATCCCTGTGGCTGCAGAGACGCACCAAGCCTCATGGGCGATACTTCTGGAGGATCTCAGTGCCATGAGGCCACATTCAGTGTTCCTCTTCATTTAGATGCCAGGAAGGTCCCTTGGATGTGACATGGGCTAGGTCAGCAACCCCACAGGCCATTCCTTCCTCAGCCAAGTTGGGGGTCAGATGTCCAGCTGGGACATTTGAGGTTCAGGAGAACCCCACCCTCAGACACTAGAAGATGGCATCTCCTGAAACGCCTCCTCCTACAACAGTGTAAGTCCCAGGAGTGAATACACTGCCCACCTGACTCCCTTCAGCAGACGGCAGAGCCCTTCCGAGGGCGAGGGGGCTGCTTGCCAGACCCAGAAGCAAACACCTGGGAAAAGCAGCTTTCCCCAGAGAGGCCAGAAAGGCGATGACTTGGAATCAAAGATGTCTGAGGCAATGCTGAGGGTAGACTAAAATATTTCATATAACTTATGGGGATTGCCCTTTGTAGAGAGGGACTACACTCGAGTCTCGAAGACTAGATTTTTCTTCAATTTTTTTTTTTTTTGTTTCTGGTATCCGAATGAAGATGAATGTCTGCACACACACCCCAGACTATATCCTTCTTTTACCTCTGACTGGCCAGAAGGTAGTCCTTTATCCAGTCAGGTGCAGAAATCACCAAATAACAATCCCCAGCATGACATTACCTCCTCTCTTGGGTCAGTTTGTTCCAGCAGCTGTACATCCTCCAGGACTGCCACAATATATTGCAACCAGAAATGAAGCCACTGACCCTGGTAAAAAGCACGGCAGCCTTTCTGCCGAGCAATACAGGATGTTCCTCCCTTGCTGTTTCTCTGCCCTCAGCCTCCAGTCCCTAGATGTAGTCATCCATTAGCAATCCTTCCCAGCATGTCTAGCACATTGGGGTTTGTTTGGTTTTTTTTTTTTCAAAACAAAAGTCCCACAGAGTGGAAGAAGGAAAGATATGCAAAGAGTTGCTTCTATTTAGGTGGAGCAAGTGGACAGGTACCCCTTGCAGATGCAACGATGAAAAGCGGTCAGAACCAGGCATCTGTTTGCAGCTAGCTAGACCCAGAGCAGACTGAGACGTGACGCTACCTTACCGCAGCAAAAATGCAGGTCAACACAGTTTTTTACCACCGTGCCTTTTTTTTTGGCAACAATCATCTTCATCATTGATGCCTTCATTAATAGAAGGTCTAGAACAGAGAAAAGAGCGCCCACCTTCACCAGATTTTATGCCTGGGTGCAGACAGGGCTTTATTTAAATCTGATCTCCCACCATGACAAAGAGTATTTTGACACAACTTGGGCTTCTGTCTCAGCTAGCTGTTGTGCATCCAGCAGTCAGTCCATCTGTGAAACTCATCTCCTTGCAAAAGGTGGAGACAACTACTCTTTTTAAAGATTCCACTCCTGGGCGATGGGGAACATTTATATCCCTGCTCATCTCCCAAAGCTGAGGAAAGGGAATAAACTTTCTGGCATGTCTGCTGCTGTAAAATGAAGAGAGATTAGGAAGGAGACAGGCAGCTTCTGCCTGAGTCCAGCTTCCCTCACTCCTCTCTCTACCCAGAGCAACAGCAGATCCTCTTTCAGGAGATGAAAACATTGCAAGAAATTAAGGTGAATGATTTTTGAAAAAGGATCAGAAGAGAGGAGAAAGATAAGTACTGCAATGAAAGGCAGGACGAAAGGAGAGATGATTTACAAAGCCACAGATCGGGAACCTCACTGCTGGAGTATGTGATTGTGCTGGGAAGCGTCACACAGATCTGCTGAGAGACCTCCGTGCTGTAGTTCAGATAAGAAACTGAACATTTGGTTTTTATCCGAACTGATTCTGCACTTTATAGCCTTTGAGATCCTGCCAATCTGTTTCTCTCTCCTCGTATGCATGTTTTTCCAGCATGGAAGCTGATTTTGCTTTATGTGTTTGCAATGACAGGTCGTGAATCAACACTGTGGAATGATGCAATATCACATGGGACCATGGGAACTTTTGAGTGCGGTCTCTATATTTTAAGAAAAATCCCTAGAAATTGAACCAGTTTCAAGGTTCTACTTATTAAGCTGTTTCTATAAAAGTCACAAAATATATCAAGCTAACTGCACTTAAAATCCTCCAGCTGCCATCCGTCACACAGCTTATTTGAAAAGCCATCCCCTGCAAAGTTGTTGTATTTTTCCCTCCCTCCCAGTGTTTGCATTTATGGAATTGATGCTCGCTGAAGAGTGATAGTTGGAAATACTCACTCCCTAATGGGGAGGAATGAAAGGTTGGTGCTTGGCTTAGTGGAAATGAGAAGCGCTGAGGGTCTGCACTGAATACAAATAAAAAATTACAAGCTGTAAGGTTTCAAATTAACATCCTGATGCCTCACATTATTCTTCAGAAAAGCTCAGTCCTTCTTTTGATCTCAGGATTACAGGCAGACGAAGCCTGATTCGTAGCTACACAAAGATGCTGCCGCACTACACCGGCAGTACGCATAGGCCTTAAAAGAAACACAAAGTACACGGACACTCCTTGGCAGACCTCTACCAGCACAGTAGAGAGAGATTGTCATTTCAGGACATCAGTGAGTGACTCGGATCCCTGAAGACAAATAAGGGCACAACCATGAAGTCTGGTCTCTCTAAAATCCAGAATTTGTCTCAGGAATTTTCTCTTTTCATTCCCACCTGATTAATCCCAGGCTGCGCTCCTCAGGATCACTCTCCCTTGCAAGATGAGTATGACAACAGCAATCACTTCTGTACTTTATGAAATTCATTCTTGATGGCAACTTTAACTAAGTGCTGATTTGTTCCTTATAATTAATAAATTTTTGTGCAGCATAATATAACTGGACTCAGCTTAAAATTATCTTGAAATTCCCGGAAAATTGTCTAACAGTTGATGGCTTTATATCTATATCTATATCTATATCTATCTATCTATATATATAGATACAGATATATATATCTCTACACACATACACACAGACAAAATATAACTTTAAGAATAGTATATTGCGATTTTTTTTATCTCACAAGTATTTAACTGTATCTACCTCAATTTTTAAGACAGAATAGAAACATTATAGCCTTATTTGCAATTCTACCTAAATACTGGAATGGGTATTGAATTAATTATGCCTTTTCAAAAACAAGTGCTAGCTGTTCAGAAAGTGCATATTACCTCTAAGTTCTGACATTTCAGAAGAGACACAGAACGCTGCACTTCTGGAAATGAGGGCCAAGATGGTCACACCAAGGGAAGCAATTACAGCCAAGATTTGAAATCTGAAACACTCCAGATTTCGCTTTTGAAATTCAACATATTTCTTCAATTAAATACTTAATAGCTGTGACTATAAAAAGCCTATGCAGATCTCAAAGCAAAGTATACTCTTTGGTAAAAGAGCATGTCAAGGCCACAGTCGACAGAAGGCAGATGCTCCGACGCAGGTTGTCCCAGCTAATTAAGTACATCATCCCTCTGCTTTCTCGTCTCGCAGGAAAGAAGGTACCTACTGCTGTATGAAGATGCAAACTGCTGAAAATTGAGTTTTGTGTACAAATCTGTGAAGCAATAGCAGTGAGTAATTTCTGCTTTGGCAGACTCAGAATGCCTTTTCATATGAAAATCAAAACCAAACATATTCTTGATTGCAGAATAGCCCTAGATCATGCTTTTATACAGGTACATAATAGTAAGGCAAAACAGACACTAAAAACATATCCTGGCAATAAATACTTTAAGACTTCATTAGAAAACCAAAAGGTCATATCTCATATATGAAAACGTCAAATTATCTAGGCTGACATTTACAACTAATTTGAACTGACATTAGCATGAAAAATACAATTTTACTGCAAGAGTACCTTACCTATAAGTTTAAAGGTGCCCTTTAAGCACTAAAGCTGAAAACAAAGCACTGAAAAATATCTGCAGCCCTGCCAATTACATCCCAGTATTTTGTAGCAAAGCAACGTGAAGCAGACAATTAGCAGAAGATTTCAGCCCCTCATTAGCAAGCAGAACCTAATAGTAAGAGAAGAAAAAACCCACTACCATATAAGCTCTGATGAGCCGCTTACGGGCTCGATCCAGCTGTGAGATATTCAGGAACCCATTACCATGCAACCGGCTTATCCACAGATGTAAGCAAATGCCAGGAGCCGATTTTGCAACGCACACAGCGACGAGCCCGAGCATCCATGCACCTCTCAAGGCAATAACAGAGCCCTCTGCCTGCCTGCTTGCTCGCCGTCACTAGGAAAGAGAGACACATTTTGCACAAGGCAGCTGATTTTTTTTTTTTTTTTGGGGGTGGACTTACTTTAACTGTCGAGGTTCGCAGTCAACTCCCGGCAGTAAGAGCCTCGCCGCCTGCCGTACGTCATCGCTGTCCACCGAGAAACTGCGACGGTGCCCCGCGTGAGCCACGGCAACCCGTATCCACTCCATCAGGGGAGGCAGCACAATGAACGGCCTGGGAAAGCACACAGACATGAATGCTACAGTACAACACCATCAAAATAACAGGTAGAGAGAGAGGGTAGAGGGCTGTGTGTGTCTGCCTGTGTATATATGTATGTGAGAATACATATACAGAGAGAGGGAGAAGGAAACGAGCAAAATGAAAGCACAGGAGCAAACCAGCTCAGCAAATTTCAAGCAGGTCTAAATCAAGATGTCTCACCCTGTCTCCGAAGCAGCATTACTTGAAGAGTGAGATTTATGAGCCACGCTCATTTATGGGGCTTCTGTGAGGTCAGTGCACCCACCTGGCAAGCCCTCCCTCCCCCTCCCCCTTTGCACAGTGTATCCCAAAAAGAGGGCAGGAGTCTGGCACAGGACCACGTCCTGCTCCGGCTGACGTGCCGGGCTGGGTACACTCCCCAGCCACTTGGCAATAGGGACAGGAGAACAAACTAGGGCAGCGAGAGGGGATGCCCCCACGCCAAGATGCCCAGGATAGCGAGGCGATGCGCAAGGAAGTCTCCGACATCTCCTACAATTGCAATGCGCATCTGGTGCTCAGAGCTGAAAGCAGGGACCTTTGCAGCTGATCCCACTGTATTATTGAGGTTATCTGTGAGCACCATCAGAAAGCAGACTGTTTCGTTTCATTTTTAGTGACATCAATCCGCTACACCTTTGGGTATCAGCTGTTCTAACACTTGAGCAAAAATACACAAAACCACCTCCCAGAGTGGATGGTGGGACTCTGGGCCACAGCCCCCACCTGAACAAGGCATGGACACTATCAGAGGCATGGTCCTTCGCTCCACAAGACCTGGACAGCCTCATGTCCTACCATGAACTGCCCAAGCCTTGCGTGAAGCACACGGCATACAGCTTGCTCCCATCTACGCTAAAAATTATTTGGGGACCAAGAAAAATACGCCAAACCCTAAATGAGAACCACAACTTCAAGTCCTAGTTTAGAGTTTAAAAAAAAAAAAAAAACCTGCAGCTGAATATCTTAGAAGGTCACTGCCTGTTAGAGCAAGGTGGACAAAATCCCCAGAGCAATGGAGGCTGCAGCAACTGCCCTCCCATTCCCAATAAGTTTTTGTGCCCACTTCATCTCCTAGCTGGGCTGTCCAAAATGGGTGTCTCCTCCGTGGCTGTACACAGGAGACAAAGTCTGTGTGGGTAAGGGATGGGGAAGGGTAGAAAAAAATCCCTCTTTATAAAAATATACTATAAAATTCTAAACATTGTAAAATCATTAAAAAAATAATAAAACTGTCCAAGAGCTACTTGAAAACTATGCTGAAAGTCCTGTATTTAGTCAGGACTGCTGAAAACTATTTAGACACAGTGAGACTGTTTCATCCACACTGTGAAGCAGATACCATGGCTAAGGGATGTTAATAGAGATTGTTACAATATTAAAAAAAAAAAAAAAGATGAGATGAAACTTGTAAAGGACTACTGTCCTCAAGGAATGTTTGTAATTAACCTGCTGTTACCTTCTTCTTCTGAACCTTTTTCTTTTGTCTCATTTTCCCTTTCCCCTCCTCTTTAACTGAATATTCCCATATTCCCTCTGTTTATTAACTCAGTATATCACCCTAACACTAGAAATCTTCATTTTAGTGCAGCATCATCCCCTGCTTCTGCTCCCTTCACTTCTGCTCCTTCTAATTTGATACTGCTTTCCCTTACTCGCCTTCCCTTATGTGGTCCCTTTTCTAGAGGTGGAGGGAGGAGAAGTCTGGATTAGGTGCCCAGCAGGCAAATACTTTACATCTTAAATATATAACTTTACCCCAAAAGGATCTACCCTGAGAAAAATGATTTAAGAAGATGTTGATTCTGGAATATCCTTTTCCTATATATAGCTCTTTATGCCACTTATTTCCCCTTTGAAGACCTGACTTTACATAGCTCTGATATTAATATCCTTAAGGAGCAATGAGACACTTCACAAGCGCCGAAGGGCAAAGAAGCCCTGAGGCCACCAACTTTCCCTGGGACACCGAGTTCCCAAAACTCATGAGTGCTTAAATGAACAACCTCCTTTTGAAATATGACATCTTTGGCTGACTTGCCACTTTCATCATTATTCTATTCAAACACATCACCGTCACCTCAAGGCTTTTTACTCTCCCCAGATCTACTGCAGCCACGTAGGGAGGCAGAGATAAGGACAGAAATTCTTCTCTCCCCCTGTCACTATTTCCATAACCCAGCTCATTCGTCGTGACAGTGGCAGCAGTTAGAGGAGGGAGAGGGGAGAAGCAGGGGTCTATCTGCTCCTGGAAGGTGACCTGCTTCCCATGTGTTCTTGAAGCAGAAGGGACCCTCTCATAGTGTTAAGTAGCTGGGGACAACTGATCGGTGGGAGTTGTTTTCATCACTTGCAGAAAGGGAGCTGCAAACCACACTGCAAGTGTAAAAACGCATACAGTCACCCACAAAACTTGGTGCTAAGAAAACAATTAAAGGGAACTCAATTCTAGGGTACAGTTTGCATGACTGAATATGGTCTGGATCAGAGAAATGAAGATATGTTTGTATGGAGCCTTTCTGAAACATCTGCTGGGCAAACAGAAAAGCAGAGAGCTGTAGATGAACAGGGGGCTCAGGGGTTCACGATCCCTTCTTCTCCCTCATGCACATCAGAAACTCACTCAGCAGAAGGTCTACTCACCACAGTACAGAGCATAGCAAACAAAATTATTTACAGGAATTGTGATAATTGCACTATGAAATTCCTTTTTTTTTCCCCTTTCTTGGTCTTGCAACCTTCAACAAAGAAATAGAAATGAAGGTGGCTATTTGGTGCAATAAATCCTGAAAGGGAAGAGAATTAGTGTTCAGCAGAAGCAGAGAGATTTTCTCTAAAGGCCAATTTCAGTCCACACATGAGGACATGGAATTCACTCAGAATATATTACATTCCATTTTCCAAGGCAAAAAAAATCCCCATCACTGCATATCTGAGCATGTCAGAGAACTTGTATTTTGAGAAGAGAACCAAATACAGTTGAGTGCAATAGGTTAAAAATACCCTTTAAGAGTCTGTGCACCACGTGAAGGGGATTTTTTTAATGCTGTTTGTGTGCCAAAGGAGAAAGAGGAACACAAAGTTATAGAGAGGTGACAACCCATAAGACAACGTGTCATCAGCAAGACATATTTCACTTTCCAAATGACACCGTGCAAAATGGGTTAGGCAAATGCATCACATCATTGGCATATACACAGATTTCTCTCTGCTGTACAAAGGCAGGTAACAACCAGGAGAGTTCGGTACTTTTGTGTTCCAGCGCAGACACGTAGGAGTTAAGTCAGCTAGTTACACATTTTGAAAGTGCATGCCTTAATTAAATTAACCTGGTCTAGTGGAAGGTGTCCCTTCTCAGGGCGGAGGAGTTGGAACTAGATGATCTTTAAAGTCCCTTCCAACCCAAACCATTCTATGATTCTACAATCTAACCACGGTAGGAAGGTGCTGGGCTTGACCTGAATGACATGGGAAGTCAGGAGTAACTCGACTGCTGCAGAAGCAGCTTACAGGGGTGCAGGTCAGCAAGCACTCTGATCTCCTCCTCCAGTCCATCTTTGTACCTCTGCTTTACTTTAATAAATGCATGCTCCCATCCTCTTTAATTCACTGCAGTTCAAAGTTAAGCATGACCTTAAGTAACGTCCCAAATAAAAGACGGATTTCGGCACAGGCTTGCTCCTGACCTGTCATGTAAGGGAAAAAAATGTGCCAGATGCAGATGCAGGTCTCTGCACAGAGCAATCCCCATCCCACGCAAAAGAGCTGGGAGATCAGTGAGAGATGGGAGAGGCCAACAAAAAGCAGATCCCAAAGGGCTGGACCCTTCTGGGCACTGTCTCCCCAGTCCTTGGCAAGGGGATAGCTGGCTCTTCTTGGAGCATGCCCTCTCTCCCTGGGTCCCTACTTAAACAGAAATAGGAATTATCAGAACCCCACAAACCCTCACATTGCCACTTCTTCCCTCCAAGTAGCATCCCTCCCGCCGCTCCATGCCCCTCTCACAGCTATTTCAGGACGGCTCGGGAACCTGAAAGCTCATGTGCCTTGCAGACATCTACAGGCAACAACCAGTTGGTACGCCACCATGAGGGATGACTGCTCAACTTCTTCACCTTCCTCTCCAATCCTAGATATCACGTGTCCTTTTTTGCATCACCGGACATGGTTGGCCCTGCTCCAGAGGGAAGCGTGCTGGGGAGAGGCATGAAGCAGGGCTGACAACCCTTCCGTGCCTGATCAGACCTCAAACTTCTCTCATTTTTTATGAGGTTGATGTCTCTGGGGCACTTTGAATTACAGAATGGCTCATCAGGAAAGGAAATGTTATTCAGGGGCCTAAATAAAGGTAAGGCCTAACCTGCTCAACTGTGCCACCTTTTACCCCAAACCCACACCGTTCCCGAGATGTGTGCAGTAGTCCTAGGCGGCCGCACATTTCCCTCCATGGCTTGCCGGCATACAGAGATATTAAAAGTGACATCATGAGTATGCAATAGCTCAGGCTTTTTCATTATTATTATTACTACTACTACTATTATTATTATTATCATTAGCAGTATACCTGTATATAAACAGGAGGAATCGTTGGATGGAAGAGCACGAGAAATGTGCAGTGCAAAATGCAACAGGATGCTGCATTGCTTTTGCGTGGGTCTGTGAGGAGACCGATGGAGCTCCTTTTTGGATGCCGCCTGCTGCAATGCCAGAGTTGCAAAGCACTAGAACCAGCGGTCCTACAGATCCCAGCTCCCAGTAACACCTGGCCCTGGTTTTTCTCAGTCCCTACCACCTTTGCAGGACACAGCCTCCCTGCTGCCTGCTGACTGTGACTTCATGGTTCACCTTGCTGCCCAGTCCTTCAAGAGCAGGGCCACCATGCACACTCACCTTCTTTTTCTTGATTTCCCAGCAGGTTAAGCAGTTCTTCCTCTCCCTAGTTGCTCCCTCTCCCTTGCAGAGAATAATCCACCGTTTTGGACAGACCCCAATGCTAGGAAAGCTGTGTCCTGTCTCACCCCTCCCTGTTCCCACTCTGGAGGTGACTCTTCCAGCCAGTGACTCCCTAATCATTTGTGCCAGGAGATGAGAGTCCCTAAGGAGTGAATATTGCCTCTCAACCTTCTCTGGCACGTAGACTTAAACCGCCTTCTGAATGCTCCTAACCCAGGCTCGGCCCACCTCCATCGCTGTGGCTCACAAACCCCGGACAGACCATCAGCCCCTTGCTCACAGCAGAGCCTGCAGCACACTGCAGGTCCAGGAGCTCATCAAGCACGCACAAGAGACTTTCCCAAATAATCACAGAGCTCAAAGGAAAAAAAAATCGTCGTTTCAAGTGCAGCAGAGCAGCCTCTCCGTTTCCAGGGCACTCCACATTGCTCTTCTTCAGATGCTGAGCCGTTGCCCCACCACACGCACACACTCGGAGAGGACTGCCTTGATGGTCCGCATCACGATGGGAACAGAGAAATTCCTGAGGGCAAATCCTATTCGGATGTGAATCCCCACAGCCGCCTCGCGCTGTCCCTCCCTCAGTTTCACCAGCTGTGAAGTGTACACAGCTGTATAGACCTGACCTCATTTAAACGCCTTCTGTCTGGTTCAGTTATCGCAATTGCTTTGAATGATTTCTGTCTGCAGGATCTTTTGGCTACAGAGGAGGCTGCTGTTGTGGGTGGTGTTGAGTTCTTCACTCAGTCCAGCCAAGGAGTGGTGACTGCAAATCTGCGTGGCAATGGCAGCCAAAGTGCTCCATGCAGGTTGCTGCTCTTTTGCTGATTGCTTTTGCAATTTTAGAGTTAACAGTGCTTCTGAGAAGCAGAAGGCTTTCACAAGGAAAAGCCTATCTAGACAAAGGTAGGGAGACGTTTCTGTTTGCAGAAATGAGTCAGCAACTCTAATGTTATGAAAAAGTCTTTTCATTTGTTAGGTTTTATGTTTATGTTTTCATGGGTGGTTTTTAAAGAAAATCCCAGCGTATAAATTGAAAAGCATTCTCAGTTCTGACACTTTTCATTTAGAAATACGATGAAACCATATATGCAATGCTAGTCCATTTTTAGCTTTATTTGAGGCCAGAAAAGCATTTTTTTTTCCAATGTTTAGCACACATTTCAGATGGGTTTTCAATCTGCAAAACTAATTTTATATTTACACCATAAGCTACTTGTCTTCTTGCGAGGAAATGCGTTTTGATGCCTTCAGACAGTTGCCAGCCCCGCTCCTGACCAGGGACCCAGCAGGGCCGACAGATGCACCACGCGAGTCCACGCAGCTTTCCCACGCTAGGCAGCTCCTCCACCAGCCCAGAAGCCCAGCTAAGAGTGATTCAGCTAACCAGCCTCTGAAGAAGCCAATTCTGCATTTTTTTCAGGCTGAAGGATCAATCCCCCTTGCCCTCACACAAGCCTCAGTGAGACCAGCCTAGGAGGATGCAGGGTTTACCTTCAGGGTTTCATCTACCAAGACATTGGCGCTCCAAAGTCCGCACAAGGGTATTTGCAAGTCATGTTTTTTGAACTTGCATCCAGTGTTCGAATGCGCCATCCCTGTTGCCTCTCCTGCATTAAACACATAAACGGCCGAGACTTGAAATGCAACTGAGTCAAAGTGATGACTCGGCCAGCAACCACAATGGGGAAATATGTCACAGGCAGTTTTGACAGACTTGAGACGACTGGCTCTGGTGTAAATTCCTGGAGAGATGCCAGCCTTGGCAGTATGGTGCAGAACAGCCCAGGTAACGCACTGCTCTCGCAGTGCTGCACACAATTTTCTCTCTTTAAAAAAATCCTATAGCCATCCCATGGGCAGCTTAAGCCTAGCTTGATAAATTAGATGTTGAATACAGCCCCAGCCTAGTAAGGATATACTGTCTGACAGCTGAGCTACAGAAACTGCCTGAACTATTTCTTGTAACAAGTGCAACCTCACACGCTGCAGGCAGCTGCCAATACCATTTCTGACGGTATTTTTTAAAAGTGGAAAGTTTGATATTTAGGATGCAAACCTAGAGAATTAGGCAAGGATGGATTTGGGATTTCTTTTCAGTGGTTCCCAGTCCAATCAACCCTGGTGTTAACTTTGAATTCAGGGAGGCCATGGTTTTAGCACGTGAGGTTTTCAATTAAATAGTGAATAAAAATATATAGGTTTACACAGGGCTATGCCATACTGGTACATCAAGCACGTGTAATCCCTTCTTCAGACAGACGTTGCAAGGTTCATTCAGGTTTCGCAGCAGGACTTCCACTTTCCCAGTGCTAACGCTCTACCTGTTCTTCTTCAGCGTTCCCCATCATTCCCTCCACTCTCTACTGGCCCTTGCTGGAGACCAGCAGAGAGTTTGTACCACAAAGTAATTTATATCTGGGACACATTTCCCTAGTTAACTTCCTAATGAAATTGTTCTACGGGTGTAATCTGTACAAGGGACATGGCTGTATCAGTTACCAAGGTTCAAGTTCAGGTAATTTTAGAGCAGTGGAACATCTCACTCATTAAGAGGGCAGTATCATATTAATTAGCCAGGTACACTAATAACTATCCAAAGCACAAAACAGAAGTCAGATCATAACCTAAACCATTCACATTAATCACAGACGGTTACAGGCTACAATTTACACATGTGTGCATGTGGTGGGGACATATACGTTTGTGTGTCAGTGTGTGTGCGCGCGTGTAAGGCAGGCCAAAATATAAAATGCAAGCAACAGCCCATGGGAGTTTCCTACGGGATTGTTCAGTATACAGGGAAAAGTCGTCAAGGAAAAGGGAAAAGAAGGTTAAAGCCAGACATGTATCCATCAACTCAATTAAAGCCTGAGGGGAAAAGCTAAAGGCTGACAGGGAGTTAATGCTCCTCCAAGGCGGAGGGGCAGAGGAAACGCTGGAGAAGGAACTTTGCTGCTGTGTGAAAAGAATTAATGGGTGGTTGTGGACCAGCTGAGCTGCTGAGCAGCCACTTCTCAATGAGTTGTTAATGGGGAACATGGAGAGTTAGGAAGTAATGAGGACTTTGTCAATACAGCTGTGGATAAAAGCGGGTAAGGAACCACTTAAAGAAAAGACCATCACACAAATCTGCAACTACAAATTCTGTGCTTTCCGGTGCTTAAGAAATTACTTGCAATAATTTTGGAATCGTTATAGAGGCTGAGAAGCAAAACAGAACCATAGGACAGATCCTTTTATTAAACCAGAAGCAGCAAGTAAGAAAAAAATCTTATTAACACTGGTCTCATCTACAATTTCTTCTTTTTTTTTTAATTCCCAGGAATGCAAAGAATGAACAAACCTAAATAATCTGCAGCAGCCCGCAGGTGGAGGCATGGGAGGAGCACTGCCTTCCCAGGCAACACCTGGTACAAGACAAATGTCTCCATCACATCCCAGCTGGGTGCATTAGGGAAGGAGAAAGCCACAAAAAGATTCACCCCACCCCCTCCCTGTACCTCCATGACAAAAACAAGTCATCTACATCCCCAGAAACGGGTCCGAACACAGCTGAAAAATCAGAGGGTTTCTTCCAAAGTGACCAGACTGAAAGAAGAATAGGAATTTGAGGTGGGAGGGGGTCACACATCCATCTTATGGTTGGGTTTGTTGGCATTTAGGAAGTGGGGAATCTTTTCCAGGTTTTCTGAGCTATCCTGGCCACTTTCCACCTCTTTCCCCTTCCCATGAAAGAAAGCTGCCCCTCCTCGCAAGAGCTTTGCTGTATAATAACTTTTCCCTTTTATTTACGTAAAGACAAACACTATTAAAAACACACCACATTCTCATTTCTCTACCTCCATGAAGAGCAAACACACAGAAACACTCCCTAGAAAACACTCCCTAGAAACAAAGTGCCGGATTTATTCAAAGGTAAACATCCCATTTTACACATCCCTCAAGACTTTGAGGGAGGTACCGCCTTCTGCACTGGGAAGTGTTAAGCCAGACAGGACCGCCACGGTACCGGCTTTCCTCCCTTATCCAACCTCTGCAGAAGGACACGCAGAGCCTTTGCGGATCCCTAATTCCATCTGCTTCAGAGCTGAAACCCAGGTGGGCTGGAGATGGCTGGGAAGGATGGGATCAGCTCTCACAGGGCCATCAAGCCCTGCAATTGCTGGGGAGCTCTCTGGCCGCATCCTGCAACCCCCTCCAGCCTGGACATGCACAGTCAGGGGAGAAGGGGGCCAAGACAGTAGCCAAGCTGGCTTCACATGAGCCAAGGACAACCCAGTTTCATGGAAATACTGCCTACGGCCAGATCCACACACTCCTGGCTTCTCTGTGCCAGCGGGGACAGAGAGGCCAAGGAAGGGGAAAGTCACCTGGACCTCCCAGCTTCCTTCTGGGCTTCCTCCAACATAAAAAGCGATTGTTGCAGCCGGAGATGAAGAGAGGGAATATGGCACACAGATAAGGCACAAAGCTTGCAAATATTCTGCATATAAAAACGTCATGTTTAACAAACCCACTTCCTCGCAACGCACAAAAACCCATCATGGAAACTGAAACCACCAGAAATAAGTCATGGACCACAAAGCGTGCTTGCATGTAAAAAAGGGATGGGAAATAGGTAGGAAGGCTCCTCAGACCACTAAGAAGAAGTCAGCTTCACTGGTCTCCTTTCTGAGTAGCACAGGATGGTTACATCCAGCTGGTGAAGCTCCAGAGCACAACCCCATGGAAATATCCAGGCTCAAGCTTAACCCTGCATCGCTCCCACTCCGGCGCTAAGTACTAATGCATGTTTGATTAGGCAACAGGAGGAGTATCTGCTCCTTCCAAAAGTGACCACAAGCTCTTGGCAATAACACCAAGTACTTGCTCCGGCCCTAACCGCACGCCACAGTTGTTAAACTACCCTGCCAAAGGAAGACATCTCGCCAGATGGAGTACTCAAAACAAAGCGAAGAAGAACAATTGCTTTAAATAATCCGTGTTCCAAGTGCTCTGACAAAGAGAACATGTATTAAGGTGACCCCAGAGAAAGCAAAACTTATTAAAGCAGATGCTAAAAGTGATTTTTTAAATATTCCTGCCCCTTTTCACTTTCTCCAGGGAAGTCTGCAGAAATCTGACAAAACCAGAGCCTCAGCATTATTCACTTTTATATTCCCACTGGTTCCAGTGAGTGGCATTACTCTCACAGATGGGGACTACAGAAAAGGTATGGGTATTTTCTATTTTGGTTACTTTTTGTGCATACTAACCAATCTTGGACACAAGTTAGGCCTTCTGCAATAACAAGCCTGGATGACAAATCATGAAATCAAAATTAATTTAGAAAAATGAGAAAATTCCAGATTCTCTTCATTTCCCTTCTGGTTGTTCCAC
>WHYT01017426.1:797576-835398 GCA_009806455.1 Tetrax tetrax
ACAATAGAGCAGAAAGTGACAAACATGTTCACAGAGAGACCCATACTTGAAAAGAAACAAAATGCCATCCAAAGGCAAATGGCAAAATTCCCAGCAACATCATTAATGCCAGAGTTTCATTTTTTATGCTTTTCTGTGAATCAATATAAAAGTATTTCAATGAAGATATCATATTATATACTATTTATGATTACATATATGACAAGATTCTCAACTGCTGCTTTTGAGATGCAGACCTCATACTGAAACAATAAACAAGCCCCATATGCACAGCTCTCGGGGCACACGTGCGGATCGAGTTTGGCTCACACGTACAGCGTGATACGTACATCAGGATGTAAATGTGGTGCGCAGCTTGAAAAAGCAGCTTGCATTTGCACCACCACAATACCCATCCTAAAAATTAATACCCAGCACTTCCCAAGCACCAGCCACTCCTCTCATCTCCGTACTGGAGAAATCTGGTTTAGAGCTGGTGAGAAGCACAGCAAGGAACGAGCACAGCGTGCCTCAGCACACAAGTGGAGGCTTGTGTTACTAGAGGATCTGCTGGGTTTCTGACAGGAGATGGCTTTATTTTCTCAGCCAGCAACTGTCCCAGTTCCTTTCCGCAGGGGCCGGGTGCAGAGCTGCCCTGTGCTGGGCGTCTGCCTGCCTGCCGGTATTTGGTAACCCCATCACCAGCTTCAGTGGCATCTCCTTCTCACCTTACAGCAGAGCCTGAGTCAGGACGGGGCCTCAGGCGTGCCTCCCCTGCCCTGGCCATCCCTGGAGCAGGGACGAGAGCAGCACAGCCAGAGCCTGCCACGTCCTCAGCCAGGGCAGCCCCAAGGTTACTCCTGTGCCTGGGTACTTCGCACGGCTGGAGCCCAGCATCTTTAATGATCTCTCCTTTCCACACACTACTCCATTCATTTTCCACTTCCCCAATCACAGCTGTCGAGCCCTATTAACGGGTAGAAAAAACACATTTAAACCTGAACCTGCTAGGCCAGAAATAGAAGTTCTCATTTTCTTTTCCAAAACACAGAATAGCTGAGCAACAACGAAAGGAAAAGGAAATCTCTCCTGAGTGCACATCTGGAACCAATTTGCTGTACGTAGCCACTGGGTGTCACTTTTGATATATACTGGGTCAGCCACACAGCGCTTCGGCGAGAGAAACAGATTTCAAAGAGGTGATCCTAAAGCAAACCAGACTGCTCCGCAGCCTCTCACGCGCAAGCTGTAATTAGCAATTAGCCAGCCAGGTTGATTTATTAACAAAACATCTTCACCACGACACTAAGCACCGTGCAGTGGCTCTTACCTCTCGGTCTGCAGCGTGACTTTTGACGGCTCCACGTTGGGGTTTTCCCACTCCATCTGCGGGCAGTGCATGAAGTAGCAAAGGGTGTACAGAGCCTCCGGCTCCCAGTAGAGCGATCCCTGCTTCTGGTGCATCGGCGTCCCGTTCCCATGCTGCTTGGCGTTGAGGGGCTGGAGGTGGTGCATCGCTCGAGACACCAGGTCGCCTGGGAAAAAACCAAAGCTGGGTGACTGCCAGGCTTTTCAGCTGCCTCTCCCCAAATTTACGAACCAAAAGGGGTGCCAGGTTGGTTTTCCCTTCCATGTAACTTCGCATACACAAACAGTAAAGGAAAGGACAGGATCCTGTACGCTGCTCATTGCCAGGTCAGACTTCGCATGGTGGTTTATGCAGCGCAGCATGATGTGCCTGGGCTGCAGACAAGCCCCCGAAAGCCTGGGGGAGATGGGTTTCTGCAAATACAGTTGTGTCAGCAGCCTCAGGTTGGCCCATCTCAGCGCCACCAAAAGAGCAGGTACGCCAGGGCTGGGGTCACAGCTACCTACAGGCAGTCCTTGGAAGCTGCCAAAAACCCATAGTCCCAAAAATGATCAGTGAGGACAATGCAGAGTGGCATCAAAAGTCACATGCTCCTCGGTAGAGAGTGGCAGGGAAATGTAGCCCCTTGCAACGAGGAAGGAAGCAGTCAGAAAATGTAAAGAGCACTGCAGGAATGTGCAAAGGGACAGATGGGTGAAGAAAAAAGGGGAAAAAATAGCTAAAAGACAATATCGGAAGTGGGTAAGCAAAATTACAATTTGTAAGCCCAGGCTGAGCCTGAAAAACTTCATGGTAGCAGAAGAGCAAAACCTGTGAAGTAGGCTCATCCAGCCCCTCAGGTTTCCAGAGCACAGAAAATGGCCCGAGAGAAAGACGCTGGTCGTTTTCCCTGCGCTTCCTCACAGGGCGGGTATGGGAAACCAGCCGCAACATACGGACCGGGATCAGCAAAGCCAGCAAGCGAGATTAGCAGGCAAATATATAGGCAGGCAGCAGTGAGTCTCAGAACAGTACTGATTGTAACTAATTAACTAAAGCATCTCCCTCTGAGGCAGTGAATTTTACGTTTGTTGACTAGTGACCACTCTATCAAAGGCAAGGAAACAATTGTGGTTTTAAACTGCCTGTTTTCACATGTTCAAATCATTCTGAGAGCGCTTTGGGGGAAAATAATGATCTCAGATCAAATCAGATGGTTTGTTTTAAATGAAAATCTGAGCAAGAGCCCTTTGGGTCATTCTTAAGCTATACAAAAGCAAGTGATGGGGAAAAGAGGACATAATTTTCCAGTGTTACAAAGAAGTCACACACTTTCTGTTATTTCCTCTTCCCAAGCGACCACTGAGCACTGAAACTCGGAAGGAAAAGCTGGAAATGCACACCAAGGTAGGAACATAAAACCAAATCTAGGGGGGAAAAAAAAAGAAGAGGCTGAACAACAAACTCCCGGGCAAACTTAAAGGAGAACCATTTTGACTGTGTGGAAGGCAGAGCTACAGGGTTGTTTTTTTTTTGCAAAGTCCCACCCCTGTGAACACATCACAGCACATCACCTCTCTCTGGCTTGGCTTGCACAGAAAATGATGCTGCTGCTGCGATAATGCGCACCATGGAGAACAGAAACGTCTTGCTGAAAAACTCTCAGCCCAGTCCTCCAAAAACACAGCCTTAAAACCATGAAGAGAAGAAAACCGCTGGCATGAGAAAACTGCCAAGTCCATGATTTCAGGGTTTTGACACAATTTTTTGCTGCACTCTGCAATATTCCACTGATTCAAAGCTTTCATTTAAAAATAGTTTCTGTCTTTTCCCCCTGCCAGGAAATTGTCATGACAGGACCAATCTTGCAGCCCTGTATGCTCATAATTTCCAAGATAAGCTGTGCATGCGTAAAGCCTGCAAGATCGGGTCCATGGCAGAAACAGATGTGCCCCTGAGATGATTCCCCAGTCCTGCAGAAAATTATCTGCAGGCGACCACAGCAGCAGGAAAGTTTGGGACCTCCTTCACTCAGCCCACTGTCACAGCAGACGTGCACTGCCAAGCCTAGCACAGGCCAATTTAACTGCCAGCGACATTGCTCATAGCAAAAGAAAGTTCCTCTTTTTCTCTCCAAAAGGAAAAAAATAAATGTGCAGAAGTGCTGGCTGCAACATTCAGATTTAACAATAATAGCAAAAGCAGAGAAAAAGGAGTTCCACTGAATTCTACCTTTTCAGACCCAAGCCACTATGGCACTAAAGCACATGGTTAAAATTAAGCACATGTCCTGCTTTTGGCAGGGATGGCGTTAATTTTCCTCTCAGTAGCCAGTGTGTTTTGGATTTCAGATGTGAAGAACGTGGATAAAAACACCCTGATGATACGAGTTGTTGTTAATGAGACCAAGGACGCTGTCTGGCTTTCCAAGTCTCGTTAAAGTCTCGCTAACCACCACAGCACATGACTAGTCTTATTTCAGTGGGCTGAGACAATAGGCACCAGAGAACTCCTCTGGCTTCTGTACCAAACGATGAATAAAAATCAGGATGCTATTTAGGCCCAGATTTAGGCAGCAGCATTGCTTCATCCCCATTCCTCCCCGAGCGCTGGGGCGATGTGACTTGGATGGCACATCCAGCGCCAGAGGAAGCTGGACGGTGAGTAAGGAGGGAAAGTGGCAGCAAGAGAGACGCAGGCAGGACGGGCAGCTCAGCATCGCTGCTGATGCAAGGCTGGAGGAACTCGAGCCTCACTGAAATCAGTGACAAAGCTCCCATCTGTTTCAAAATGACCGGGAGTTCATCCTTTTATTCTGTATTTCCTCAGCTGCTTCTTAAGAAACCCAAACCAATTCACGCTATTAAAGCTGAATTAATGCTCTTTATGTTTAAGCCTCATTTAATTACATTATACCAAAAACTGATTGGCTGAGATCTTGCTTTTGCCTTTGCCATATTATCTCTAGTTGCATTTCAAATAATTTCTATATTAACAATTATTGTAACATTCCTCTATCAGAGACAACTCAAGGCTTAAATAATCAATACCTAGAAAGCGTCGAGCTTCACAGAGGACAGACAATAAGCAAGCAAAAGCTGCATTATAATCCTGGTACCCAACAGGCAGAGCACTGGAGGCAGGATGGGAATCGCTGATCTCTATTTTATTCCACAGCGTAACCTCTGACAAGCCACTGCATGTCCTGGTGCCCTTCTCCTCCTCCAGCTGCATCCAGTTACGGTGCAAATTCTTCAGGGCAGAGACTGTGCTTTAGCATATCTGTGCACCAGGATCAGTGCCAAGAAGAGATGAGGGAGCTGACAGGCGCACGCACACGCTGTATGGTAGTACTTATGCATACTCTGTAAAATGTAGCGTAGTATTAACATCTGGTGCAAGATGCACGTGTGTTTCAATCCCTACCACATTTTGCTTCTATTTATCCTTGCTAAATATAATTTTGCTTCTCCTATTTTCTTCCAAAGAATACACCAAGAGTTGAAATTCTCTGTGATCCTGGCCAGGGCTCTCCAAAGCCCATGGACATGAAACCAGCTCCACGATGGGACTCACTGGTCTGGTCTCCAGCAGTCACCCAACTCAAGTCTCATCTGGGAAACGCAACCTGTATTTGCTCTCCTTGCCAGCTGTAAAAGCCACAGTACACCTAAATACTGAGGGCAACCTTGAATTTGTAGCCAAGTATAGAGAGGAAAGTCCCCTTCACAACTTTGTGTTAGTCATCTCTGCTCTTCAGAGCTGTGTTCAGCTACAGCAACACTCTGCAAGGGAGGTTACCTGCTCACACCATTGCTGGCTCTTCTGCATCTTTTGGGCCTCGAAAACATGTCTCAGATATATCAACTGCGTGTATCTGGAAGGTCAATAAATTCCCAAGTGCATAATTTCCAAAAAAAATCATAAAAAGTAAAAATCCCAGCAGCTGAGTCAATCTTGTAACTCCAGGGATGTTGTTCTCAAGGGCTGTGGTGTCACAACACAAGGGGCTCAGGGGTGATCCCTGCCCTGTGCTCATTCTCGCCCCTGTACCACCACCTGCAGCCCATCTGAGGAGCAGCCTGGGGAGCTGATCTGCCCAACAAAAGACCCTGCCAATTTTATTTCATTTTTAATTTAAACCAAATAAACACTTTCACAATTTATGCAACGTAAGCTAAGTGGGCCAACGCACAAACTGCTCTGCTGGTAGAGCCAGGGAGAGGAAGACATCACATTGTGCAGGGTAGACACACACACACAAAAAAAGAACAGCAAGGTGGGGGGGATATTTGAGGGTATTTTTGTTGCAGAAGCTGGGAAGCCAGAACTGGAGGGCAGGCTCCCAGAGTGCAGCAAAGGCAGAGGCAAGCCCCAGGCTGGCACGGCCTTGCAGCCCCGGATCAGGATGGAGAAGAGCTCCAGCAACAAGGTTCTGCACTGGAGCTTGTCAGCCCAGAGGAGAAACGCCGTGCCTCACAGGCTGGCTAGCAAAGAACCCACGAAATCATCAACACACCGCAGTGTGTAGAGAACTGCCACCGTAGCTACCAGCATTTCATCCTTTTCACCACTAAAGCAGGACTTGCCCATCACTGCTGCTGTCAGTTCAGCATGGTTTACGAATGCAAGGTCCACATACATTTGATTCGAAGATTGAAAATATTATGCAATGCACACATTGTGACACGGGCCTGGTTTAAGGCAATACTGAATATTTACTGAACAGCTTCACTGACTTCAAGCCAAAGATGTGATGTGACAGGCAAGTTAAGCTGCGCCAGTCTGTACGGGGGTGGTACATTCAACAACATACAGTACTCGACCGGACAGCTTGAGCCCTCTCCACAGTGACCAGCTAAGCATTTTTATTTACTGTCTTTGGCTTTAGTAAAAGCTACTATCACTGCTCTTACTATTCTACAGCCCAAAGTTTAAAAAATAACATATTCGTTTCCGATATGGTAATAGAGGAGGGGGTGAAGAAGTAGAAAAGCAAGAAGAGGAGAAAGAAAGCAAAGACTATAGATGCCCAATGCCCACTTCTGAGAAGCTTTCTGAGGGATTTTCTGGTCTGTTGTGACAGACCTGATCTTTCAAACATGCCCATCTAGGAGCAGGCTCACTGCCTTCAGAGGGATAAACTTCCGCTGCCTAAAACATTCGGCTGGGTGTGTGTTTGCACAACCACAACCTGGAGGTGAGTAACGCCGGATTGATCCTTATACAGCCACTGCCTATGATGCCTACCTTGAGGTTTTTTTTTTGCTCCAAAAATATGTCCTAAAACCACAAGAACAACTTAATGGTGATCTTTTTGCACACTAAAAACAAACTACATGGTTCTTTGGCCTGTGTCTTTCCTTCAAAGCCCAGGTGAGAGAGGAGGATCTCTGTTTCCACTTCATTAGGGCACCATGCAAAGCAGCAGCAGGCCATAGTTCCAGCATGACAGCATCCTGCAGGCAGCACTCATCAGTTTGATAACGCTGATCTGATCATCCTTCCAGCTGTCAATGACTCCAGTGTGTGTAGCCTGCTCTCGGGAATCACGCCCTGTAGTGGGGCACTTTGACAGCAGCAGCGTTACTGCTTTGCTGTGCTACCTGAGTGAACTTTTCCTCCTGCAAGGAGGGGGCCAGACCCATAGATTGGAGTTGTGTCTGTCCTTTATTGCCCTTCACCTCCTCCTCTGTCCTGTTCAGATCATGAAAAGGAGGAATATCAGTCAGGGAGCTGGACTCCAAATGCCAGCTTTGTGTCATGGCCAGTAGTTTCCAAAGTTTGCCTCCTTACAAGCATATGAGCCAGGTGCAGAACTCACTTGCTTGACCTGGATTAATTTCACACCTCAGTATAGAAGTCTTAGATCTATGGTTTTGCCCATGACCAGCTCCTGAGAGATTGTATTGAAAACACGAATTCTAACCCTGATAATAAACCATGGTCTATTCAATCACACTGCTACCTGGCAGCCATGGCCATTCGGCATCCTTCTCATACCGTAGCTAAGCCTTTCTCCCTTTCTACCTCCCTGTTGCCTCTGTTTCTGCACTGAAGTGATGCATTGCTACAGCTCACCCTGGCACGTACCTGTAAGTGCATGACTGCAGGTGAACAGGAGTAGTTGAACTGTGTCTCCCGTGCCATGACAGACCACCTCCATCCATCCACTCAGTCAGCCACCCGAGCCATCCCTACACTCTTGAGTTCAGCTGCGCTGTTCCTCCGTGTTTGCTCCGCTTGCGGTGTTGCATCAATCTCTGTGTTTCAAAAGTCAGCTGAGCAAAAACTGCTGAGTGAAACCTTTACTGAAATTATTTATTGGAAGCCTTTCTACCATTAACTGAAGATAACCCAGCTGTACCAGGAAAGGAGTGTGCAGAGAGATAGGGTGGGTGCAAACTAGAAAGTATTTAGTATGTATTTCACTGCACACATCCTCTTAGCACAAAGTATCTTCAAACATAAAGCTATGCTATTCTTGGCACACAGTATAATCCAGATCCAAGAGCCTGGGGCTGCGGATGCACCTGGGGTGCCATAACCCACAGTCAGTGGAGCATCCCACACACAATGGATTCACCGTCAAGTTCACCTTGCAGAAACCTCTCCATCTCTGCCATCTCCGCTCGCCCGTGTCATGCCCCTATATGAATTTGCTAATCCAGGCAACCTTTTCTTCTCCTAACAGCCATTCACCTCTTGCACAGAAGAGCAAATGAAGGAGCTGTGGTCCCAAACTCTGAATTCAGCGCCAAAAGACAAGACTGGGATACGAGTAGCCCATTTCCTCACAGTGGCTTCCCTGTGGCCTCCCACAGATCGTTTAACCTTTCATCTCCACTTATCATACCATCGCAAGAAGCTTCTATTTATACTACAGAATAAGTGTTTGTGTGAGATTTAGTGTTTGCAAAGCCTTTGAAGACTGAGAAATTAGGGATTGGATATATCCCATTAAAAAGTCACAATAACAATTAAACCTTCTCAAGTTCACATACCTATTGTAACAACACCATTACCTTCAAAATCTCCCATCCTATGCGGCAAACATGCTGTTTGTGTTCTGACTCCCCTTAAACCACATCAACTCCAAACAAAACAAGCTTTGACTCAAATGAGCTATTCATTTGCCGACCTAATGCGGAGCCTTCCCTTTGTGGACCACCACTGCCTTATGGACTTCCTGGATTTTCTTTGGAAAAAGAAAACACGATATGGGCCTGATGTAGACCCATATCCTCAAACTCTGAATTTAAGAGGCCACCATGGGCGAGCAGGCCAGCTGAAGAGTGCTCACCCTGGCCTGACCGATCGCCTGTGCTCTGCACAGCATGGACAGGGAGGACCGAAAACTTGAGGGGAGGAAAATGCTGTTTTAACTCTGAGCATGCTGTGATGCACAGGAGTTCAGGGGTGAATAGAAGTCAGGTGGATGTACGCAGGGGTGTCCTGAGCCAAGACATTGCTGTACTGGGGAAGGGTGGTGGAAGGTTGGAGCTCCAGCATCCCCCAGCCATGTTTTTTGCCTCTTAACCATTAACTTTTAGTGGGCTTAAACGCACAAAGTAGATACACCAGAACAAAACCACCTGCGTGGGGACAGATCTGGGCTCACCCTAGCAAGGTGAAGGGGGCTGAGTTTCACCTGTGAGTGGAGCCCCCAAAGGAGTGCTGATAGCAGACTAGGACCCAGGCAAGCAATAGCAACCTCTGTTCAGCCCCTATAACAAAAAATAGAACCCCACCTCCCTGGTCAGCAGAGCAGTGAAAGGGAAGATAAAGCTTCTGCAGGTGTAGACTGGTATTTTCAAATTATCCTCCCTCCCGCTTTGTTTCTACTGATAAATAAATGCATTGCTTTATGGTTTACAATAGTGGGTATCTCAGGGGGAGGAGAAGAAAAGCAGGGGGTTGTTTGGGGCTACTGAGTGACCCTCTTGTGCACAGATGCAGACAGTGAACAGAAACTCAGGTCCATCACTTGGAAGGGGCTGCAAAGGGAATGGAGCAGCAGCTAGGGGAGCCTACAACCAGCCAGCACTTCATGGAGGCAAGAAACTACCTAGAATTTAAGTACTGCATTAATCTGTCTTGTGTTGTCTGCCCGGGGGGTGAAGGGGCACCTCAATAACTTCTCTTTTTAGCTTTTACACACGAAGTGGATGACCTGTGGATCACAGCAAGGAGGAAGCACAAACAAGAGGCCCAGAAAGCGGTGAGAGAGTGAGGACGTAGAGATCTTGTAAAATAAAGCAGCGGAGGGCCCTCAAAAACTAAGGAAAGTATCACCACATCTGGAGAGTGCCCACACAGGCTGCCAGCCTATTGCCAAACGCCATGCTGAAGGGAGTGCTACCATCTGAATTCCAGGTTTTGGTTAGTACTCCACTTAGCTCAGCACTGCGCTGCATGAACCAAATCGTTGACAGGGAATAAGCTTTGGTCTTTCTCTATAGTGCTGCCTAGTCTGAGAAAAATACCTGACAAACAGGGCTTTTGTTCTGACAGTAAATCAGCAGAGCACTTACAACCATCCTCCTTCAGATGCCACCCTTCCAGCAGGCACCTCTACCCTGGGATTCTTTTCTAAGCCTACGTTTAACCTCTTATTTACAGGACATGAATCAATTTGTAGGGCTCCTGCAGCCCTCCTTCCTGTTGGTTGCAGAGGATTGAGACTAGATGAAAAGGCAAGGGAGGGGTGCCGACTTTCATCATCTCCTCAGCTGGGGCTGCGAGGAGAAATGAAAAACAGTATTGGTATGTGCAATCACATTCCTACTTACACTCGAGCAGTAACCCTTCCTTTCATCCCTAAAAGCGTGCCAATACTCACTAGGAGGCTGTTATTTTGAAAATGTATACATTCAGCACTGTGGAGACAAAGAGAGGATGATGGGGAAGGGTGGTGTTTTTCCAACAGCAAAAAGGAAAACCTTGCTGAGACCCGAGTGGTGACATGGAGGAAATATCAGCCTGAACATCACATTTGGGAGCTGCTCTAAGTTAAGCACCATTCAAAAGCTAAAAAGTTCTGAGATGAACACTGTTAAGTTGCATCCTCACCTTCAGATTATCCTTGCTTAAAATAAAAATGCCTATTCATGGTGGTTAATACTACCACCACCCATCACCATGGTTTGCACAAGACTGGGTGGCCAGCTTCTCACTCAGAAAAGCCACAGTGGACTGGTCATCTCTAGACTCAATGTGAGCCCCAAACATTTTTCTGCTCTAACCTGAAGACATGCGTGAAGACACACTTTGGATGACATCCTAAGCAACAGTTTATCCCTCTGTGTAGCGTGAAAGACACAATCCTTCTTCAGCCCTACACATGCATGTCGACATGGGGTGGCTGTCCCAGTTTGGCCATACACTAACACCTTATGGTCTTCACCCCAAGGTAGTGAGGGAAGAATATTTCTTGGTGCCAGGATTGGTGCCCAGCACACCTTAAGGCTCTGCTCTTCCTTCTCACCACCTATGTGCATATACAAGAGAAAGAGGATCATCCAGCAAAACACCAGTGACCTCCCATTGTGAGCCTCATCCCTTCTGCATCTGGTCTTTAAGCTCGCAGCGGTATTTTTAGATGTGTGATGAATAGGTGTGTTGAAGTGTTATGCAGTTAAATATAACAAATTCTTGTGGACGGCAAACATGCATATAAAGGAGTTGGGAAAAATAGTCAAAGGTCAAAATGCAGTACCATGGGATCTCCCAACAGCCAAAGCTCTCCCTAATATTCCTCTCATTTTCTATTCAGTCTACTTATCTTTCCCTCTCTGAACGGGGACGAAATAAAAGAGAGGAACTAGAAATCTAGAAAAATCCCAAAACTTTCTGAAAAAAAATTCCTAACAGATCTATTCTCCTTCTTCTCTAGGTCTGGTCTGGAAATACAGGAAACCTTAAGAAAAACCGGAAAAAAAAAAATGAAAAAAATTATTGCAAAATATTTTCTCTAAGATTAAACAGTGAAATACTGTCAGGCTACTGTTTAAAATCCTATTATTCTTGCTGTGCTTCAGTTCTTCCCAATGTTCTCTATATAATAAGCATTTCAAATGAAATTACATTATTTTAAAACACACTGTAGTAGGCAATTACAATTCCCGCATACTAAATGCCAATATAACATAGGCCAGATTTATTGTTGTTCCTTAACTTTGTGCCATGTTCATTATATTTTAATGAATAAGGTTTCACATTAATTTTTCAAGCCTTTTCCTTGGAATCACACATTACCACTGTAATTCTGTTGCAGAATTAGGTCTCTATTTACATTCTCCTCCTAAATCCTGGAGACGAAAGCTTCCTTTGATTTTATTCCCTAAGTCAGCAACATCGTCTCCCTATTTTCGGGAGAGCGCCCCAGGGCCAGTGATGCTACCTGCCCCCACCACTGCCAGGCAGGGCAGGGCCATCCCAGTGACGACTGGCACCCACTGCCTGCTAAGCCCAGGAGATGAGAGCAGAAGCAGCAGGCAGGCAGGGTTTGGGGGGCACCAGAGCAGCACCTGCAAGTCCAGTTGCACCTGCCCGGCCGTGAGGACTCCTCGATGGAAGCCTGGGTCGATCTCCTCCTCTGCAGCATTCCCAGAGGGCGCTGCCCTTCCTCTATGGTCATGCCCACCACACCATCTTTCCTCAATTTTCTCTCCCCTCTGTCACACCCCAGGGAGACACAGCTCACCTGAACAGTCTTTTCTAATACACCAACAGCATACATGGAAAAATTAAGGGAACACACAAATGAGGGCCATCAAGTGTAGCACAAGATACAAGGCTTTTCACCTTGGGGATCTACTTTCCACCTGGGACAGACTGTGAAGACACAAAGACGACGAGAGCCAAAATACAGGTGCTGAGCAGTAAACAGGCCCCGTTTGCCAGCTGTCGTCTTCCAGGGGACAGATTTGATTTCCTGGTCTCAAAGCCTCCAGCAGCTCAGCAGCTGGCCGTGTTGCTGCGTGCGAGGATGCTGGGCAGAACTGAGAGCAGGGGAAGCCTTTCCTCTGCATGCAGGCGTTTGTTAATTCTAGTTATAACGCATACTTGCAATGCTTTAATTATTAATGTTGATAAACTACAGGAAATCTCATTCAATTAGAATTGCTTTTTTTTCTTTTTTTTTTTTTTTTTCCCTGAGATAAAATTAAACTGCTTTATTGCAAGATCATTCTTTGCCCTTGTTTTTTGTGCTCTTTTGAAGAGAACAGAAATGAAATCCTGACTCCTGGGATACTGCAAGCCGGTGGGACATTGCGGATGCAGGCCCAGGGACTGCCTGCTCTGCTGGTCCAGCAGGCCAACTTCTGTTCTTGCCATTCACTTCTGGTTGCCACCTCCTCCTCTTCACAAGTGCCATCCTCTTAATTCCCTCTTATCCAGAGAGAGTCTCCCTCATCACCTTTACTCATCCCCACAAGGGTAAGGGCTTTTGTGTACCTAACGCTTCCCTCATACCCCACTTTCTCTACGCCAGAGCTTGCCACATCCTCTTTCCTCTCTACAACACCACTTCTAAAGCTCTCCACCCTCCTCACACCACCGGAGAAACAACAAATCCTCCTTTGCCTACTCCCTGCCCACCAACGCACTCTGATCCCCAGGTGTTCCCCCCTGGCCTCTCCCCGCTGCTCAGCGTTTCTGCCCCCACGCTGCGGTTCCTCAGCCTCCCTCCATGGCAGAGGCTTTGCTGTAACCCCCAGGGTCACAGCCTCCGCTGATGCCAGAGACAGATACACAAGCACTGTACAAAAAGCAAACCCCCGTGGTACCCCTCCACTCCTCCATTTTCCTTCCATTTCATGATTTTTCCCCCCAAAGTCACAGGGTTTTTTTTGCCCACCGGCATACTGTGCCTCTCCCCGTGTTTTGAACTCTGCACCGGCACTGCTCCACAGCAAAGACTTCTACCCAGCTAAGCATCATGCCTTGGAAGCTTTGCCAACTACCACTCCTCCTACTGCTTCTTCCCCGACATGCGTCTGCTTGCAGCGGCTGGGGAGGCACCCTCGACGGTTGTCCAGAGGGCTTTCTGGAGGGCTACCAGCGTGCTGGAGGTGCCAACCGCTCTGACAGCTGCATCTAACTCCCACTGATGCGCTCTTTTCTTCGAGTTGGCCACCCTGAAGAGTGTTTTGCCTGTGTTTGCAGTCAACAGACGTACAGAAAGCAAACCCTATCAACCAAGCATTTGAATCTAAGGTAGGACCACTTAGAGATGACAGATTTCTGGAAATCAAATTTTAAAGGAGGAGAAGGAGGTAATTAAGGAGTCTGGCTTTTGGGCTTCACACAGAGGTTAAAAAAAATACAAAAATAAAAAAAAATAAACAACCTGAAATATCCACAGACTACTTATTTATTAAAACACAATCATATGTACTTTAAGAAAGAGCTGTATCATGCATAATTTAGTTGGCATTCAGACAGTACAGTTGTGTGTTTCATGTGCATGAAATAAATAAGCATAAATTACTTAATTTGAATAACACCAAACACCTGATTCCAGAGACAGAACAACACTTCACGCTAAGGCATGTAAGTGCTCTTGGCTTGTTGATGTTTCACCAGAACAGAGAAAAATTAGCAAGCTGAAAACAGAAATGCATATTGCGGCTTGTAGACAAAGATCCATGGTACATCCACGGGGCTCATGATCGTAAACTGAGCCCTGATGATACAATGGAGCTACACAGGAAAGCCCCATTGCTACAGAAAACGCCAAGAAAATGAACGTGAGATACCTATACATGTTCTTTATACAGAATTCAGTAATAAGAACAACAGTAAGCTGGGCAGCCTGTATCTTCATAGATTTGAGTCTTTTCAATTTCTCCCCAAAATTTTGAAACAGACCTCAGGAAAAAAATACTTGACAGTATTTCTGATAGACCTCAGGAAAAAAAAAAACAACCTTTTTTGTCTCAACATTTCAGCTTTCTCACCCACAGCTTCATCTCTTTAACTACACCATAAAGATGTGATTGAAAGGCTTCTATCTTAATTTAAAAAAAAAAAATTTAAAGGCACTTCTGGTAACTTCACCTCCATGTCACATGAGGATTTGCACAGCATTTGCCTCCTACAACCTATTTGTGCTGAAACCAAAGCTTTCAGACATTGACAATTATCATAGATTCTCACATTTCTCAAAAAGTGTTTTGATTAACAGCAAATAATTTATCTTCCAAGCACAAATTCATCTGGTGCAGGTCTGAGTTGTGGTTCTTTCCTCTGCTGAAACTGCAGAAGAAAAGGCAGGGTGAAGGACCCTCTGTAACACAGGTCAGACTAGCTCTGCTTTCAATCTGTGACAATATTTCCCTCACTTATTGCAACCTTCAGCTTTTTGCCTGCCCATCTCAAAATAAACATCCCAGTGAAACCAGACAGGACACAGATATGACAGACATTTGCAAGTCTGGCCAAGCTGTGAGGTGCTTTCAAATACAAAGTAGAGAAGATGAAATAAAGCATATTTCACCTTTAAAAATTAGAGCAGTGTATGCAAACAAGTCATAGGCATTGCTATGAGCCTGCACGAGACTTCTTTCCTCCTATGGCTTCAGGTTCAGCTTTCAAACCGACCAAGGAGCATAAGCATGGCTGGATCTGACCCACCGTCTCCTTTGACATTATACGTGTCCCCTCATCTCTCCTCTGCAGAACCAGGCAATGCAAGCAGCTTTGCTTTACTCTGAGGAAAGAAACCCAAACATTACCAGCAACCTTGTACTTACTGAGTTCAGCGATGCTCCCCACACGTGTAGCAAGTAAAGACTGCTCGATGGTCCTTAGCTCTGACTGGCTGAACATCTGCACTTCCCCGGGCTTGTTTGACCTTTGCTGGTCTTTGTGAAGGTTCAAGCTGTCTGGCAGGCAGAGAACACCTACAGTGGACAAAAAGAAAGGAGAAGCCAAATGTAATTTCAGCCAGTATGGATGACTTTGCTGCCACCACCACATCATTCTGTGGACATTCCAAGATGAAGCCTGTTGTGTGCAGAGCTCAAAGACAATCAACATCTGTAACTTCAATGTCACAGATGACTCATGCTCTGAGAAGTGGCCCTTGTTTGCTCTTCTGAATATCAGAAGTCACTTACAATGTCATCTAGAAATAATTCTTACAGAAAATCCTAGAGAATTGCCCAAGGAGGAGGTCAAGAGAGTTACAAAGAAGCCTCCTAGATACTACTCCAAACCCATACAAATTTACTAGAAAATGGTATCTCAGCAACAAAATTCTTAAAGATTGGCTTTAAAATTATATATGAGACAGATGATATATTTACAGGATTTTCCTGTAAGGGGAACTCCACTGACAATTGCCAAAGTAACAGACAGAGTCAAGATGACTCTGCAGTGTCATTGATGAGCTTACTGAATTTCTTTTGTAAATACAGCTCTTGCCATTTGAACCGGTTGGGCTTCAAAACCTCGTTATTCAGAAGCCCTTACAGCTGTGAATTTTTGTGGTGCAGGACAGAAGTAAAGCTACTGACAAAAAAATAATTTACATCCACATTCATTCAGGCACAAAAGTCACTTTCTGCTGTGACATCCCAACCCTCAGGCGCAGACAGAGGGCACAACGTTTATTAGTCAAAATCATTGTCATGCTAAAAACCAGAACATATTTGCAAGAGCAAAGACTGCATTACCACCCTTGGGTAACAGATGCATGGAAGTTCAGCTTAGAAGAGCAAGCTCTCCTCCCTTCTTGTGGTCTATAAACAGCCAACTATGGCCATGCTCTCCACAGCATCACCCGCTGGGACACACGCAGGTGGAGACCTGCTAGAGGCAGTAGAATTGTACTGCTTCATTATGATTAAATTTCATCTTATCTCTAATTGTGTGACATGCAACGATTACCTTTGAAAAGAAGCCAGAGTAGGAAATGAATTTTTTCCATTAGCTTTTACTATTCCTTCCTTTTAAGCACAGGGGAGAGGTTCTACCTTACGGGCCAAGCAGACTTCAGAAAATACATTAAGGAAGAGGCACATATTTAGTGTTTTTCTTTGGGGGAAGAACTTACCTAGTTTCTCAGCTCAGTAAATATATGGCATCTAACCCTACTGATGAATAATTCTACCAATAGATGTAACACTGGAGATCCTGGGCAGAATGGCCACCTTAATCCCTGTTTACTTCAGTTACACAACAGCTCCACAAACATCACTACACTGGAGCACCGCAAGAGCAGTTAACACGCCTGAGAAGGGTTGCTTCTCAGCCACCTTGTTAACTCCACCAAACTGCTTTGGATTCCCTCCTCACATCCACCTCATCCCTGCAGTTATATTTGCGGCATGGACCTAAACATGAACACCCATCCCAGGAGGACAGAGGCGGCGCAGGCTCAGTGAGCACGTTCAAAACAAAAAAGCAAGGATGTACACTGGGAAAACCAGGACTGAAGGTCTTGTCCACCATGGCTGGAAGACAGTAACATAAGCCAGGACCATCTTCCACACGCAATAGCAACACCAGAACAAACTCCTTAATAGCCTGTTTGAATGCTGGAGATGAAAGAGCCTTAATCCCAGCCCTGGCTTGAAACAGCCACAGTAAAACCATATGCACGTGTGGAAGGTCACAAGAAATGAACACGACTCACGAAGAGGCACCCTGAAGAGAAAGAGCAGGACATCTGACATGGCAACAGGGAGGAAAGAATTAAAAGCAGAGAGGTAAGGGATAAAAAAAAGACAACAGCTTATCAAACGAGCTCTCCAGGTTCTCCTGCCATCACTCAGGAGCTGACTCGCATAAACTCTTGGTGCACTGATCAACATTTAAATTCTGGGAATGTATAGAGCTCAAGAAGTACAACACCTGGATTTAAAATGCAGATTTTAATAACTATTCTCTCTTGGAAATCTTTCTCATTTATTCAGATTATTCTTTATCATTTTAATGACTAGAAATTTAGGCAAAATTGGACGAGTCTTCCCTGCAGAAAACAGATGTGTAACAGATCTAATACTCAAAGTTATTTCTGAAAACAAGAAATAATGCACAAGCAGCTTTATGGAATCTTTAAAGAATGAATATCCAAGAAAATCTCCTTGAGTGAAAATACACCTTAAGTGTGGGAAAAAATACTGGTTTAAGATACCTTTACAAATAAGATTAAAATGATTTAAAGCATAATATGTACAGGAGATATTTCTCCAAGTGATTAAAGCAGTGGGATATAGACATTTTATCCTCTGTTTGTGACTCTGTTCCCACAGCCAGGCTTTTTCCTTACAAACAGCTCTGATGATTAATTACTCTGTTCTTTAGTGAGGGGAGTGTATTCTTAGGTTCTTGGATGAAAAGTGCAAATGAAATGCAAAATGTGCCATTGTTCGAAAACTTAGCAAATTATAGGATCTGTCACGCCAAAGCATTGGGTTGGAGATTAGCAAAGACATGCAATAGCCAAACATCTGATACTTATATGCCAGCTTCAAAACTATAATTGACCACAGCGGGTGACCAGTGGGGTGATGGAAGATCTGTTTATAACTCTCAGAATTTTGGTGGATCTGGTTTTCGCCAGTACGGAGAAAGGGAATTCCATGGCTCGGCATGGAACTCTGATGATATTCTACCTTCAGCTATTTTCCCCAAAAGTGATTAAAGAAAAGTGAACAAAATGCTTTTTAGAAGAAAAAAGTTCCACTCTTTATCAGTGTTTGATGTAAAGCTCATACTCACTGATGAAAGACTATGGCAGATAATTGCTCCCCGGCAACAAGAGAGCAAGTCAAATCGAGGGAGCGGAAAAAAAGGTAAAAACTTTGTGACTATACTTTTTTAAAAATAGAAACATTTAAATAGCCACCACCAGCTTTCACTGGTTTGGCTACAGTTCAACTCCCTTATTTTAATTCTCTGCCAATTGGTATTAACCGCTTGCTTTTTCAGTAGTGGCCTCAGCCATACTATGTTGTACTCAACAAACAAATGAGGGTCTCAAGTTTCCAATGGCCTGAAAAACAGAACTTTTTCCCCTCTTGGTTTTCTGGCTGTCGCTGCTGATGCTATCTGTCATTCCACACTGAAGATTTCTATGCAGTATTTTCAGAAATGAACAGCAGTATCTGTTTTTTCCCTCAACCGGCATTGTTCAGTGTCCTTCCTTTCTGCACGGTTACTCAACCATGTGCGCTTCTTTGCCCATTATTTTATCCCTCTTCTTCCTTCTAATTCACTAGAGTGGAAACTAAGCAGTCAGTTGTTGCCTGATGAATACAGGGCCAGACTCACTCGATACGCCCCTGGCTGCTCTGTGCAACCCAGCAATGTACAGCAGCCATACGTTGCATTTATGACTGCTGTGAACCACTGGAGCAGGGTGAGACAACTAAATCCCTCAAGTATAATTGGATTTTGTCACCTCTTTGTTGCTTCCCCTCAGCTGTACCCTCCTTGGGGCAGGTATCTGTCTAGGGCTTGTCTGCACGGAGACATAACCAGAACAGGCGATACCCAGTTTGCTTTCTAAGTTTTCACTTTGCCCTTGGCCTCAGAGTGCCCTGCAGTCTGTAGGTGAAAAACTGAAGAGAAACACAAAGGAAATGTTTTAAACATCAGCAGGATGACAAAAAATTTCACAGTGACTACCTCTTAATGCCCCCCCTCCCAAATCTCTAAAGAAAAAACATCATAGGGAAAATTCAGCGTACAATTAATACACTCCACATTTTTCCTGCCCTCTGGGCTCAGCTGAGCTCTGTCAGAGCTCTGTCCCCAAGGACTCAAAAATCTCAAACCAAAGAATCATTGCACAAACTTACAAAGTCAAGACTGAAAATGTCTTAGCTTATAAAAGAAGTGGTTATTTTAAATCTTCATGCAAACTCATCTGAAGCCAGGGGGACCTGGTAGCTTAATTCCAGTTTCCTCATGCACATTCCCACCTCTTAGGCTTGGTTGATGGACTACCCTCCATTGCAAGGCATATTTTGGCACAAATATACATACATTCCTGGATACTTATTTCAGAGCTTGCCGTGGAGCTGCCCATGCCGTCTTTGCATATGACAAGTTTGTGTCCATCACAAATTCAGCATCCAGCAGCAGTGCCAATGGAGCTTGTCCCAGCTCCTAAGTGCCTCCCCAGCAAAACAGGTTGAAGGACCTGTTGATGGCCAAGAGCAACTCCAACACTGGATGCAGCAGCAGTTGTGTGACCTCTTTGGCTTTCAGGGCAGTAGAAATGTGGGGTTTGTAGCCCAAATCTCATCTAAATACAGAGGAGTCATTAAAAAATCTAAGCCCCCTCCACTGTTCCTTTATTTAGATATCTGCACTTCTTTCTATACCAGCTGTTGCAAAACATTTGATTCCTGAAGTGCTGGCACCCATGGTGCCCATACTCCAGGGCCAGCAGTTGGACTTCACTTTCTCTTGGGCATATAGGCTGCTGGCTTTCCATGGGCCATGTATTGCTCTTGGCACCTCACAGCTATTTGCATCATGCAAAGACAGATCAAAGGGCAAAACCAGCAAAAAGTAAGACGAGCAGTCTTTTGGATACCACCATGAATGACTACACAATGTGGAAAGCAATAAAACGGTGAGTCTTTTAATTGAAATGGGCAGTAAAGTTCTGGGCAAGGCTGTGTTGCATCCTCAAACGTAGTTTGGTCCCAAAACAGCTTTGCCATGTAAAACAGCATTTTCAACAGTGAGTCCATTTCAGAAAAAAAGGCAATGAGAGGGATACAGAAGTTAAACTTGCAGTTCCAGTTATTGCAGGTCTCAAGTTAGTGCTCTGACCTTCCCCTTCACACCTATTATAAACGTGCTTTAGTGCCGTACACCACCACATTTGAAGCTTTTATTTGTCTTTCAAGGAATCTGAAGACATTTAATCAAGCTATTGCTTGAGTATATAGCAAATTCTCCAAGATCAAATACCTCAACTATAACTCAATTCAGTTTTGTACCTGTATCCATATACAAAGCAACAGACCAGGGCAGGCAGGGAGAAGTCTGCACTGCCTACATGCATGGGTCTAAAATATCTAATGTTATCCGTAATTTCAAATTCTTTGCCTCCTCCCTCTCCTTTAGTATTCAAACCCCACAATCTAAACCAAAACAAATTTCTTATAACATTAAGTTAATAAAAACGTCCACTGTGTGGACATTGTGGACAATCACATACCAAATGTGATTCAAGTGATCTGTGTTGAGGCATCTAGCAGAAACCCAACACAAATGTAACTGTTTTCACTAAAAATACAAGTGCTATAAAGACTACAAAACATTTTTTTTTGCACATTTCACCATTCATTCCTTTGAGAAGAGTGTCAGATTTCTCTCTACATATTAATTTACAGTGCGGGTAGAAGCATGAAGGCTTTGCTGCTCTCTTGTTGTTTTTATTTAAGTGCTCCTACTTTCAAGATAAAATAATTCCAAGTATCTTTGACCTCCCTCTTTATCTATCTATTACATCTTAAGCAAATGTACATATCTGGAAAACAGTTTATACTCCCACTGCAAGGAATATGGATCCTACTAAGAGTTTATAGTAATGAAGTGTGCAGGATAGATATCAGGCAAATTGCTGTACAAAATGAGCCTGAAAATGGTAGTTAACCCTGAACAGTCCCCAAAATGTGGTGTTGTATGTTACGCTGCAGTAAATGCTCACCTTACCTAGAAGGACTACATTTAGGAGTAGGAAATTCATTCAATTGTCATAATTTTTTTATTTTTTACACAGGAACATGGGACTAGAAGGTCTTTTGAGTTCCGTGTCCTGCTCTCATAAAGAATCATGTTAAGTTCAAGAGCTCATGAAACATCCAATAATAAAAAAAAAAAAAAATTCCTTTTCTTCCACAAGCTCATGTACCAAAATTATTTCCCAGCACCAGAGAGCATTCTTAAGATCTACAATGTAAAAGACTATAGGAAAGAAAGAAAAGGGACAAAAATATTGCCAGCTGCCTTTGCAATAGCAATATACTTCACTAGGTGCAAATCACATTTGGTTGGTACTCCAACATGCAGAAAAACTACCCTGCCCCCGCATTTGGAAATTGTGGGAACCATGCGTATGTCAGGATGATGCACCATGGAGGGACACACCAGATTCTGAAGCAGTGTGGGAACATCAGCACCATGAGCTCAGCATCCCGACACCGATGACCAGGAGCTGGTGAATACAAGGTGATACAAACCTTGTATTGAGCAGAAGTTCAAACTTGGAAAGAAACCCTATGGTCTCTGCTGTTTGAAGCAACCTGCACCTTGACTCCTTAGCTCAGCCTGTCAACCTGGCCGGCAAGGCAGATGGAAAACATCTTGACTTCCCCTTACAGAAATGAGACTACAGGGAAAACCTTAATGCTAATCATATCAGCCAGTGCTTTCAGTTAACGGAAGACCTGGAAAGCATTCAAGGCAAGGAGTGCAAAGTGTCTTCTTTCCACACATTCCAGCCCGCTTAAATAACAGGGAGTGGCTTTGCATGGAGAAAATGCAAAGCACTTGGGAAAGCTAGGTGGTGAGATAAAGTTTCCAGAATCTGAGCCTTAGAGCAGGCAGAGCAGCCCAAATGAGAAAGGGTGGAACAGGCACAGGAATCAGATGCAAGAGACTGAAGGGACACTGCTTTGTGTGTCTTTAACACCTACTGCCCAATGACATTAATAACCACCACTGGCTTTCCACTTAGCCTCAAGCCACCGGCGTTAAGCAGGTAAGGTAGTATTCATGTCCAATTTATAGACAGAGTGAAAGTAAAGCACCAGGGAGCTTAGTAACCAATTCAAGGTGAAATAAGAAATGTCGGAGAAAAGCAGGAAAAGAGCGTAAGGCCTCTAGTTATGCAGTTTAACCACAAGAGATCACCCTTTCTCTCCTGGAAAGTCAGTAGAAGAGCAAATGAATAATGCTTAAAAATGAAAGAACCGAGAGCCTAAGAGAATCTGCCAAAAAATGATCAACAGCAGTAATCACTGATAAACTACGAACAGAAGTTGTACAAACTCTGCAGATTTGGGGCTCTCACCAGCAGGAACTTCACTTCCAGAACCACTGGGAAGAACGATCCTCTGAGCCACACAAGGGCAACTTTTTTAATTCCACCTGGTCAAGTGTGGAAGTTTTGTATTACATTTTTGTCTCTGGCTCCTTGCAATTGGAAATTTTAGTAGCTGCATATCTGCAGACCAGTTTTTTCCAAAGACATGTGATCGTTTGCAGGGCAGTATCCCAGCTGAGTTGGGATTTGGATTTCATCAAAAGCAGTAACGGATGATCACCATCCAAAGCAGAGAGTACCTCTGCAAGATACTAGAGCAGATGTTATAGGAAGACAAGATAATAGAATTATACTACAACAGGAGGCTGCGACATCTTTTCTCGTAAGGAGTTTCTTAGCACAACACATTCTACTTAATTGGGACATCCTCTTTATTAGAATCCTTCTAAGGCAATCGTTTTAGCCTAATGATAATGAGTGGCAATCACTGCTGCTTAAACTGGCATAGAAGGAACAACAATTCAAGTAAATTAGGATATATTCTGCCAGTACCAAGCAGTTAAGTGGTGCACAACCAAGTGGAACGCAGGATGGATTTAATTGTTTAGGCTATGCATTACAAAACAAAGAAGAATCAGAAGATTAGATCCCACTAAATGTAGAAACTAAGCTCCCAAATCACCAGCTACAGCTTTACATTTATTTTTATTAGGATATAGAGAAAATAAAATCTTGGGCCCGCCAAAATCCATTGCAAAACTTCGAAATCGTCAAAATCACCACACAAAAAAAAAAAAGACCCCAAAACAAAAACAGTCAAAATGAAGCAAGCCAGTCCACAAACAAGAGAAGAATGGAGATTGATACCCTCATGCTTATCCCAAGGTCTCTCCTAGTCCCCTGACATGGTCTTTGCGGTACTACTGCCAGGCGGGCATGCATCCCTGGGCTGGACAGACAACACATGTGCTCATCGCACAGCGAGCCGCAGTGGATGCAAAGGCTGTATCCCCCTCCCTTTGCCTCGTGAGGAGACCAATGTGCACCACACGCCTTCGCCTACCTGTGATTTTCACTATCGCTCTTCCCATTGACCACAAAGGGGCATTTTATCGACTTCAGAACAGGAAAATTGCTCAGCAGCACACTGTGCTCAGCCACGCTATTCCACTGTCACAGTGACCATACAAGCTTCAGTGCGAGTTGTGATTTTTTTTGGCAGAGAGATGTTAGAGCTGACACAGTGCATTTATTTCACGCCAAGTACCCATCAGCTCGAGATTACCCTGATCTTAAGCTATGCTACCCTGGACCCAGTGATTTGGAGGAGAATATTTTTCTACTACAGTCTTTGACAGGAGACATCCCGATACAGAAAATAAAATTTAAAAATGCCAGTATCATGTTCCTTCTCTGCTACACGCAAACAAACATAACAAATGCAGCCCTCTGTGTCTTGATACAAGCAAGAAGTTGAGAGGTCGTGGGGAATTTGTAGGAAGAAAAGAGTACAATGAACGTGCTGGCAGTGCTGACTAGTGAAGAAGCTCGGAGAAGTGTGGATTTGACAGTATCCAGTCTAACCACGAGATGCTTCTTGCAGCTACCAGCAAGTACTCAAAATGGCAGACACATAATCAAGGGAGAAAGGACACGCATCGGTATAAACACAGACTCTGGACATACACAAGAATATTAACTCATGAAAAAACAGACACAATCCTCTATTAGATCGAGAATTCACAGAAGGTTTAAGCCTCTGAGTCACTGAAAATGACAAAGAACAGGTTTTATTTTACAGAAAAAAAGGCCGATGAGCTGATAGCAGCAGAACAAGAGGATTCAGTGATTCATAGATTAATATGCTTTCCTAGAGCCTGTAATTTCCTTCATTCGTTACCATCAGCCCCCCAAAATTCCCGGCCACCACAGACTACTTCTCCTTCAGCAACCGTGACATGGGAATGGCCTAAAAGCCCAACAGCACTGGCACAGCATTTTCCTAGTCTCATCCAATATTTGATAGACAAAACACAAGCAGCTAATTAAGTACTACTGCATAGTTACACGCTCGAATCTTTTTTTTGAGCTGTGAGATTCTTCTAACGATACTGGTTTGGACTTCTTGAGAAGAGAGACTGAGTATTTCAATTGCAAATGAATAACCTCATGCAAGCACATAATCCCCCATTTTTCGAGACCTACTATCCAAACAGGCCCCTGTACCAGGTACTGCAGCTACAGTAAAGAAGTACAAAGTGATTTTTGCAAAAATAATTTTTTTCCACTGCTTTC
Source organism: Tetrax tetrax (assembly GCA_009806455.1). Taxonomy (NCBI): domain Eukaryota; kingdom Metazoa; phylum Chordata; class Aves; order Otidiformes; family Otididae; genus Tetrax; species Tetrax tetrax. The sequence goes on from WHYT01017426.1 coordinate 822,221, forward strand.
TCTATGTGTCACCACTCCTTTGGCATAGGCACCACATGTTGGATGCCTTCAAGGGTTAGACCCATCTTTCAAAAACACCTGCGCTTACATTTCTGAGGAGCTGCACTGAATACTACAGAGCACACTTGGTAAGAATATTTCGAATACCTTAAAAAACACCATTTGCTTCAATATTTGTAAAGATTAGTCTGCTTTGTACAGGAGAAGGAATTGTTTGCCAAAATTCCTCCTTTAGCTTTGGAACACCATCAGGTTGTACAAAACCCCATGAATAACACATACCGGAGTAGAGACTCGGTGCTCAGATTGAGCACGGGGCAATCCCATCACAGTTACCAGCCGCACACTTCACAGCAGGCAGCAGCTGGAAACAGGATCAACGGGAGCGGGACAAGGCACCTGTGGTCTATGGAGCAATCACTACCTTGAGCTTGGGAGCCAGTTATGTATGCAAAAGCTTATGCAAACCGTACCTACAGGAGTAAAGATGGTTTGCAATTCAAACTGGTGAAACACCTGACCTTACGAGGGTGGGGTCACTGGTTGATGGGAGAACGACACTCCTTTGTGCTGAGCTGGCTGCCTGGTGTTTGCTCCGTTAAGTCATCTTCCACAAGGCCAAAGCCTTGGGCTCTGTCCCAGGGAATGCTGCCCTCATATAAAAAAGCACCATCCTTCAACTTTCAATGACTATATCATCAGCTCCAAAGGTTTCTGGGAGGGCACTAGGATATGTGATTTAATAAAATAAATAATAAACAAATAAAATGAGTAAAATCTGCAGTCGGTAGGCCATAAAGGTGAAAACATAGGGCATGTAGGGGCTGCGATGGCCTCTAGGACTACAGCACACAGGTAAGCAAAATTGCCCTGCCGCCTCACGTTGCAGTGCTTCAGTGGGGAAATGCAGGCAGCTCCAGCAGAACACTTACTGACTTTGTAAGGGTCGGGATTTTACCCCCAAGCGATGACTTTTGGGTAAACTTGAGCGTGTGGAGAGCGTGCGGAGCCTGGAGCCCACAGCAAAGGTTAAGTAATTAGAATTTCTTTTCAACTGCTTGCACAGATGAATATCAGATTAGCCTCTCCACCCTCACCATGAAAGCCCACGCTTAATGAAAGTAAAGAATAAGATGTTTTAGAAACACACGCTTTTATTTACTGGCTTTAGGGCAGTATCCCATCACCCCAAGCATTTACTACGCTCCCTCCCACCCTGCTAAGGCTAGCACGGAGCATACCAAGATAAAAACCACCTACCCTTGACAGCGTACAGTACAAGACTACAGCGATCTTCTGAGCTGTCGACAACCCCAGCGCAGGATGCGCCCTCCAGCCCCCTGCATCTCCCCCGTCCCCAAGCCAGGTTTGCTGCATCATTTGGGGTACTCCTAGCAGGAGAGAGGTTCTCACCTGCAAACACCTGAGCTCAGGCACTGACAGCTGTAACCTATGAGGGACCAAGGTACTCAGTTCCCACCTTCAGCAAAGGAACAACCCTCTGCCTTCAGCATGTGCTTCAATTGGTTTCTGCCACGTATTTAAAGACAAATATTCACCTAGAAATTTCACTGACTGGAAACTCCGGATGCTGGCCAGATGCCATTTCTAAAAGTAACCTTTACGTTTTTCAAAAATTCCACTTGGCTTACTAAATAGAAACGGCTTGTTAATAGCATGCATTTCACCATCCAGAGCTTTGATAGAGACACCTACAACAATAAATCAGCTCCCACCAGTAAAGGTTAACCTATATACAGATTATATATGGTAAAATCGTTACGGACAATGAAAAAAAAATTCCAAGAGACATTAGACTATGTCGCTAGCATATTTTTATGACTGCCTGCCCTACAGATTGGCTGGCTGAACCCATTTCAAATAATTCAGGTTTTACAGAGCTGATGGACACCCTCTTCCCCATCCAGCTATCACACAAACTAACTGTGTTCAGATGCATGAACTCATTACACGGCTAACACTTTAACTGAAAAAGACTTATAAAAGTTACTTTACAGAGATTTAATACTCATTTTTTTATTCCTGCACAGTATCCATTTGTACATTCTGAATTTTATGATATCAAAGTACACAGTTTTCTTCCTAAAATATCTGACTCATTTTTTTGAAAATGATGCCTTCTATTACTTTTTCCAAACAGGAAAGTCTGCACATTTATTCTCAGAGTGGTTAAAGGTCAAACTCAGTTTTCATTTATGCATAATCTTCAGACTTGAACCACTGCATTATTAGTCTCCTTCACTTTTTCACCTAGATACTCACACACAGATCCACAAACCCCCAAAACTGTAGAGTAAAAGGATATGATCATCTCTACAGCAGACTTTTTCAGCGTACCGAACAGACAGCAGTTCATGAAGAAACAGATGCTCGCTGCTTTATCCTTCTGGTTCAGTGTGGTCTTTGGCATGACTTTGACATGACCGCACCTTATCCATCCTCTGCTCTGCGTAAAGCACAATGTTGTTCCCCGTGGGCTCACCTTTTCCCATCAGTGCCCTGATGGGCAGATACAGAGCTGTATCCTCAGCGATGCCTCAGCTGACCCACGGCACTGCTTCACCAGCCCTTCCCCAGTACTGAAGCACCAAAACCAGGGAGGGCAACAAACTGCACAGCAGTTTTTCGCTCGCAACCTTGGTCTTGGAAATGGCTAAGCCAACTTGTCCAAATTTTTTCAGGGGAAAAAAAAAAAGTATTTAAAAATCATTTTAGGGGAACTGACTGGCCTAGAAAAAGCTAAATGCAACTGCAACATACCAGAAGCAACTGAAACTGGGGACATAAAACGATGACCAGCAGGTAGCCACAACAGTAGGCCATGCTAACTGCCTCGCCAGCTGCATCTCATCTGCTGATTTTATTTAGCCTTTTCTCTTTTAAGCAGACTGAAAGAAAGCAAATGGTATTTGGAAACTTCCAGACATGGCTTCAGTGGGTTAGCATTACATAAGCTGACTAAGGAGCAATATAAGCTATGAAGGACACAGAAATCGAATATAAATCTTGGAGACTGATTCAAGTCAAAATTCTAGATACAAAAGAAACCCCACACAATAAATGAATAAAAGTAGGCTCTTAATTGTACTCCCTTTTCCCAAAAGTCAAATAAACTCAATTTCCATCACTCAGGTACAGTCCCCAAACAGTCACCTGTTCATGACATCATTTCTACCCTCATTGAGCTTCTCTCCATTTTACAGCAGCTGTGCTCATAACAGCTACCTGCTCTCAGCATCCCTGGGACCCATGCCTCAGCATCTTTTCCAGGGCTGCAACAGAAAGATGTCCAGTCCTTTTACTGTGAGCATCATCTTCGATCTGCAACAAACCAACCCCATGGTTCAGCCTGGAAGTCCTCACAGCAAGTGGTTACAGCTACTAAACGAAGTAAAGTTATATTTATTCCAATCCCATTCTCTGTGGATAAGCACAACAAAATGCTCCTTGGTTCATTTTTCTTAATATTAGCAGTGCTATGAACCATAGAGAATTATAAAAGTTAGAGAATTATGAAGACCATAATATTTGGAAAAGAGATAGATTCAATGAGAACTACTATTCTGCAGCATAAAAGCATGCCATGAAATGGTAATTGCAATGCACAACACTGCAAGACCTACAAGAATTACAAGCAAGTTTTCATCATCTCCGCAGCATGTCATGAGGAAAACGAACAAAAATAGACTAAATTTCTAGTTTGAAAATAAATGTGCAATTAATTATTTTAATTCTATTCTAGTGAAAAGGCAGAACTCTGCAATTTAAATCATTTGTAGATTCATGGCCTCTAGCCATGAGTGGACAACACACTACCATGGACCCTAGCCACAGGGACCGCTACCACAGGCCAAGAGTGATCTATGAGCTTCATTAAGAAACTAAATAGAGTTCATATATATATATATATATATATATACACACACACACACACACCCCACCATGAAATTAAAGTAGGCTTCTGCATGCACCAGACTTCCCAGAGAGTACACTCTGCTGGAGAACTGTCAGTTACTTTGAGCTCTTTTGCCTAGAAATACGTAATCAGGAAAACTTGTTGTCAAGAGTCTGAAAATGTGTTGGACTTGGCTGTGCTGAGAGATGCCTGCAAAGCCACCATCCACCCTCTTGGTGGATGGTTGGTGGAGCAAACAGACAACATGCAAAAAATTAATTACAATGCCTGTCTCCTCTTTCTCTTTCTCTGCACTCATTTCATCTCAAGAGTTAACAGGTAACAGGATCCGACTCTTCTCCTAAAAGCATGGGTTCTCCCGCAAGGGCTAAGCCACAGCACAGCGCTGAGGATACTGCCAGCTCCCGAACATAACAAGCACAGCACCAACCCATCAGCAAGAAGGTACTGTATTAAGTAAATCAATGCAATTTCTCTCATTGCTGTGGTCTTTTAAACTAAGTTTTACTGCACTCAGGGACAAAAATATACTGTCTAACTACAGAACTAAACTGTTCAAAACAATATCATTTTTTCTTGCTCCAATATATATAGTTACAGAGGCAAAACACTTGAAACACATCTTTTCTGACATGAGATTTGTGTAATGAAAAAAAAGACAGTTCTTCTGGCCCAAATTCCTCACATTAATCACATCCCTGGGTGACTAACGATGGATTTAGTGGACACTCAAAATGGTTTGTTGAATAAGAAAGTTGTTTTTTTACCCTGGTAGAGGTGGAAGCAACCTCCCTTCCACCCATCTCCTGTAGTGGAAGGTATGGTACTGTAAAGGCAATATTCCAAAATATGCAGGTCACCATGAACATGGCTGCAGTGGGCAAAGCCTTCAGTATGAGAATTGAAAGACTACATTTAATGAAAAGGAATTTTGACAAAAGAAGTGAACTACTTTTTTATTGGATGTGGAAATTGTTATTCTTGGTATTTCCAGCGCACAGCAAAGCACTGAAACTTTTTCTTTTAATATATCCCTAAGTTCCTTTCTCAGACAGTTTCATCTTTCTTCAGCACTCTGCTGGTACACTCTGTCCACTAAACATTGCTAGAGAATTTGACGCATTTTTATTTAGTTTCCAAAATCAACTGTGCATGTACACGTCACGGGTAGTTACTGACTTATCATATGATCATTGGGCTCTTTCCCCACCTCTGCTTAAACAGGCACTACTTGAAACTCTGAATTCACAACCAACTTTAGTGTCAACTGACAAGGAAAAAAAGTCTCCAATTCAAATGACTTAAAGAGATGAGTACAACAATCACGACAAAAGCAATGATGATGTGACAATCTGAAAGCTTTTAAGACTAGTTCTCAAAATTATGAAGATTGTGAATTTAGGTTTTACCATACATTCAACCTTGTAAACACTAAAAGTTGTACAAGTTCACATTTCAGGATCCCCAAGTGACCTTATCAAGAAATGAAGGGGACAATTGGAAATTTTGAGACAAGGTTTTCTTCTTCAAATAGAGATGGAAAAGGGAACTGGAAACTGTCCTTCAGTTTTGGTTATGGACGGATCATAACATTGCCACTTGCAAAGTCTACCCACTGGAGTTTTTAAGCAGCAAAAAAAAAAGTTTCAGAAGGGATCTGATTCAGTAAGGGTAAGTCCAGCAGCATGGCTTTCCCCAGCACACTCTGAGACGGAAACAAGATGCAGATGCAGACACAGACTGCCCTGAACTGGTTTCTCAGAATCCATCGCCTTGGTCTTCATTGCATACTTTTGAACCTTTCCAATCTTAATTGTTCATGCAGCAAAACAATACATTTTGGGATATGCACATCATGATGGGGAGAAAGAAAAACATGACTGCTAGAGACAGTGCTTGCAACTCTAAGGAGAAAAAAAGTAAAGTATTTTTGGGATTACTTCAGAATCATGGGAAATATGCAGGATGAAGCAATGGCTTTCATGTGGAAGTGGAAGTATGATTACAATGTCCTTAGGCACATAACTCAAGCGTCAGCACAGAGCAATATGATGTAGACAAGAGAGATAAGGAACTTGTGAACTGTGGTTTATCGATAGGACTTACAAGATTAATGCACACAGCTACAGAGAAGGAAAACTGTAAAAACATAAATGATGGAAAATAATCCTCACACTAAGCCACTCTGCATACTTTTGGGGAATGAACTGACAGCTGAGTGTGCAATAACAGTCCTGTGACCTATTCTTACTTTTTATGAATAAACACTGACTGACTGACTGGTGTGCACGGCAGCAACATATGAGGACAGCTCTGTTGAAGCAAACACAAGTTTGCCCTTAAACTGTACACCAAATCTCAGCAAACCTGCATTTGGGTGCTTCAAAACCAGACTGACCAAGAAATGACTCTGAAGCGAAGCAAGGACAGACATTCAAAATATGTAAAACTAATGCAGAGAAAGATTACACGTCTTGCGGTAAGCTAGAACATCCAGGTCTTCATCCAAAGAAGACAATGTCCAGGACAATCACCGAGATGTTGTCTTGTCCAAACACAAGAAATACATTATTAGAGATGAACCTAGACTAGGTTCAAACAAACATATTTTGTCACCTCTCAGCTGGAAAAGGGCAATTCATCTACTGATCATGAAGACTTCAGGCCCTGGCAAGCCCCAACTCATGCCGCACATAGTCTCATACACCTAGGCTCCTGCGAGCGCCTAAGCCATCGCACTTCCCCCAGAACTACCAGCCCCATGGTGTCCCACCAACTTGCAGTCCAGGTGCAAGGTACTTGGCTAATAATAACTACTTATTTGACTAATATCCTCTTTAGATATCAAATCCAGAGGCCAGTGGGACACGTTGGAAAAGCTGCCGCTAAACTGGGCGGACCGAGGATGTCTGGGTGTGGAAGGCGACTCCTGTAGGCATGCAAAATGCCCTGCTGTGCCGGGGCTCAGCTGGTGGCAAACTCCAACGAGCTGTCCGCCCGTGGAAATCCTGTTCTAGCGACAGCTTCCCGCTGGTATGTCTGTGCATGTGCCAACACCCGCTCTTTATTCAATTCCCTCTGTTGGTTTATTTTGGCCGTTGACCAAATCTCCACATGCCGTAGCCCACAGCCAGGAATCTGCGAGGGCAACGGGGGAACAGCACGGGGGCTGATGGCACAGCCACCCTGCTGCTGGCCGAGAGCAGGGAAAGCAGCACGGTCGCCGAGCTGGGCTGGCTCCTCATCGCTTCAGGACGGCTCTGCGCCAATCACAGCCTATGAGAACGGAGCAACCTCCTTCATGCCGTGGAGGGACGTACGTGACATCGGTAGGTGCTGTGGTTTGCAGGCTGTGGTTGCAAGCAGGCGGGCACGGAAACGAGTTCGGTTTTTTGCAGCGCACAGGCCAGGGCTGCTCGGGTGCGCTTGCGTATCCGTGCGTGCCAGTGAGCATCCTCTGGCTTTGAAGAGCCACCAGCGCAAACCAGCCCTGCGCCGGCGGGGGTTCATAAAGCACATTGCTGGGTTTGCTTTATCACCCCAGACTAAATGCTACTGCAGATGACTCCCATAAAATAAGATACATTCCTGTAATAAAGGAAACAATATTTACCAAGACGCTTAGAACTTTATTTTCAATATATATCTTCAAAGCAATTAACTAATATTAGGGCATTGATTTTCCTCAGACCTGTGTAGCTCAGGAGAGTATGGTTAGGTCTCTTTTAATCTATACAATGTAATGCTTCAAATCTCCTGCCTTGAACAGGTGCAGAGATACCAGTATCTGTAACAAAACCAGAGGTCAGAGGTCTTCATCCGCCAGCCTAAACCCCCTTTCTCTACCACAAGTGGAAAAGTTAGCAGCAGAGTCAAAACAAGGCGCAAGACACTCCCTGGGCAAAGCTAGCAACACAAAGCTCACCACCACAAACACCAAAGGCACGCAGCATGAACCACGCACCCCGTAAAAATTTTAACACTCAGAGCCAATGAAGATTCATTTAAGAAGCAACGTTCTAGCTTGATGTCACACAGAGTGACTTCACTGCAGTGTATGTATGCTGACACTGGGGGCACTGCCCCTTATTTACACTACTGGTGGTCCCAAATCAGCTCTAAGTACGAGCTCAAAACACGCTTCATGATGAAGAATGAGAGATATCCAGAGGAGCACGCTGCACAGGAGCAGCGGAATGGGAAGAGGAGCTTTGCTCCCACAGGGAACATACACTTTGTCCAGGTCCAAGGATCTTCTACAGCAAGTGTAAGCCCCTCCATAGCACACCTCCAAAAATGAGCTGGGACCCAGGACTCCCACCTCCAGTTGCAGTCTGCTACGGATGCCACCTTGGCCTCCGACAAGCCCACAGACCTACGCATGCCCCAATTTATCCCTCTGTAGAAGTGGTGATGCCACGGAGGGTTGCTTCAGTAACATTCGAAAAGCATCTTTAGAAGCACTATGCTACATAAACATCCCCCCCGTAGGTTTATCAATAAACCCATTCTCAAAAGAAACAGTGAAAATGGAAAACGGGAGCTTCATGGTGGCGTATCTAAACGCAGTCGGACAATTTGGCCTTGGCAGCAGAAGAGCATGCGCTCTGCTCCTCGGGTGCATTTCAAAGACAACTCTGCTATGCAGAAGTGAAAATGAAGTGCTCTTAAAAAAAATACTCCCCTCACCCAACACTGTGGACTTTAATAAATCCAGATGTCTAATATTTCAATTCTTAAAACCATGCCTTGTAAAAAAAAAAAAAAAATCAAAAGAAAAATGTGAGGAGGAAAGCACACTTTACATTCATTAAAGAGCTCAGAGAACTGCACAGTCTACCTGGGAGAGTTGAAGGAAAGAAAAAAAAAATAAAAATACAAAGTACAGACGTTTCAAATCATACAGAGCAAATATTCAAGGGCAGTGAAATGTTATGAAGTAGCTTAGTAGAACTGTTTAACAGTCTCAAAGTTACTTTTAAACATTTCATTATTGGGAAATCCAAATGTCAAAAAATCCTGAAATTGGCTTAAAAATAAATACATTTTTATGAGTAAAACTGGAGTTCTTTCATTTGGTGGTTTATTTCCACACCCTTCAGCACACGCTCTGCTGTAGTCATGTTGTCAGACTTATCTCTTCAAACAAGAAAACCAAAAATTACATTTTCCTGCATATCAGAGGAAAAGTTCTCAAGAAAACCTAGCATCCTGAGAGCTCAGGCTTTAGGAAAATCCTCAAACAGGCGGAGACCTTTATTGACCACATCAGCCATGGTCCTTAACTAGATCCTCACCAGTATCTCAGCCATTCAGTCTGAGGTTTTTAGTAGCACCTTTCATAGATTCAAAGGCTATAAATCTAGCAAAGCCTTCTGCTTTTCTTTCATCTTTTGCAGAGAAAAAAGAAAAAGGATAAAGAAGAATGCCAAAGAAAAGCTTGTGCCGTTTGACAGGGAAAGGGAAGACAGCGAAAACAATTCAGTCCTAGGAAAAAGAATCCATAAAATTTGATAAAAATATGAAATAAGACAAATACAATTCACACAATGGTCCCAGGACAAGAGATCATTTTTTGGTAAGCTGTCCTTGTGAATGTTCGCTGGTATTAACACAGAGAAATCCCTGCAGGTCTGGGGACAGAGGCACAGACACCGGGTCTGTGGGCCAAGGGCTGGGGCAGGGTCCCACCACCCCTCATGACTGGAGCTGGGTGGTGGGACTGGCGAGCCCAGGTGCTCTGCAGAATGAAGTAACCCCTACCAAGGTAATGCTTTGAATGCAAACATGCCAGAAGGAACTTACTAGAAATTAATGAGTGTGTAAAACACAGTGATTTAAAATTTAATATACAGCATTGCAATTTGAAAATTTCAGTCTTGAATGTCAGAGCATTTCCTTGGTTTCAGTTTTTTTTTCTAATGATGTAAAAACACCACCCTCTCATTCTTAAAAGAAAGTTTAATGAAAATGCCAAGGAACAGTGATAAATGACTTCAACTCAACCACTGATTTAGCAGAATATTCTGAATCAGATGAAGCCCATAGGAAACAGGTTTCAGACAAGGCAAAACTCATACCAATTTTATCATCAGCATAATAAAGATCAAAGATGGCAGGACTTTTTTTACTTGCCAGCTCATCGGCTGCTTGGTTTTTTAAATCCTACCATAAAAATAATGTACCAGATCAAGCTCTCCACCACCACAGTGAAAAATGAGGGGTAACACCGATAGAGTCACTGAGATTACCACTGAGCAAAACACTCAGGAAAATGCGGTATCCTCTTTCTTTTTTTGGGTATCACTAGATCTCATCAGCAGCTTGCTAAGCGCTTACTTCCAAAATCCCAACGAGAAGCAGCAGATGCCAAGGGAGCCATCCGGAAAGCACCCAGCCCATCCAAACAGGACCTCTTGCTCCACGGCAGAACAGACTTATCTCTGCAAAGCCTTTGCTTAACCACCCCAGCTGAAAACACAGGCAGATGACAAGCATTTACAAGTAATTTAACCTAAAATTCGTTGTGGGGTTTGTTAGTCTTTGCTGGAAACAACATTTGGCAGCCATACCCAGCCTCTGCAGCCTCAGTGACGGGCAGTCCTCGTAACAAAAAAACGGAGGCTGGCAACATTCTCCATGGCAATAATATATTGGTGGTAATTTTTTCAGACATGCTTTTCTCTGTCATTTTATGTAAACTTTATATCAAGTTTAGTAAACTTTTCTTTAGTGAACTCAAGGAACTCATTTTAGTAAAAAAAAATGAAAGAATAATATCCATGAAAATCTGAAAGAGGAAGGGAGTGAATAATTTGACCTGAAAGCTCATGTGTCGACCAGATTTTCACTGTAGGACTAATCACCGAAGAAAGCACAGAATGGCAAAATTCACTCATCATAAACTTCAGAGATTTCGAGAAAGCACTTGACAGACTTCATCACTATTCACTCTGGAACATCTTGAAGTGTTAGGCTTGCCAACAAAAATAATTACATCATCAAGCCTTTACACCAAGCTGCAGCTTGAATACTTAAAGCAAATGCAGATTTAAGTACAGGGTTCAACATAAAGGCTGGTGTCAGATCAGCAAGAATTCACTCACTTCTGTAGCTGGGCACTGCAATCGACTTCACTGGGAAAATAAACACAAATATAACAACATACGGTTTAACAACAATCCCCTTCAAAATCCAGCCACTGCTGACGTCCCCCAGTCTTCCAAGTGTATCCCACCCAACACGCAAGACTGATAAAGGCCAACAATTGGATCCAACACTGGAGGAAGATGGAGTTAGGAGCCTGCTACAGAGGAAAAAACGTAATTAAAACATAACTTCTGCCTTAGAAGAAGTGATGCGGTTTATACAGTAATGGCCATAATTCAGAGTGAACTGGGATAATTTCACCAACTGAAAAGAGGGTATTTGTGCTTAGCATCTTAAATAGGGTACACTCATTTAAAAAATTATCTATGGCACTCATTTAAAAAATTATCTATGGCTCAAACTCTTGAAGATTCCAAATCTTCAAACTCAAAATGTTATTCCTGCCTTGATATACAGACAAGAAAGCTATAAATCTGCGAAAGGTACAAACACTGTTAGAAGCAAATGTATCGGAAAATCCTGCATATAGCCTAAAATTAATTTATAAGAGATGCAAAGATTTACTCCAAGGCTGTCTGTTATCTGTAGGGTTACCCAGAAAAGGAGGTGGAAACATTTGGCAAGCATGGTAGGGATGCAACTTGAGCAGAAAAAGATAGGGGAGGAAAAAAAACCTGGGAAAAGTGGAAATGACACTAAAAGTTTTGCAAGCACAGGTGGCTTTTTGGAGCAGTTCCTCCTCATCTTCAGCTACATAGGCAGATAAAAAGCTGCATCATTAGATCCTGGCCACAGCAATACAGACACTCAAAAAACAGTAATTTTGCTTGTGTAACGGCATCTTGACTCTGGGCTTTTTGCCGGTCAGGCTTTGCCAGCCGGAGGCAGTAACTCTCTGCTGACAGCCACTCCAGCCCCAACACGGCTTCAGCCGCCGCTCTGCTCCTTCCCCAGTAAACACGGGCTGCCGCTGCGCTCTCGCACGTGCAAAAATACCACCCCATCCTGCACCCTGGAAAGTGATATTCACAGCAAAAATGCCTACCAGCAAGCATATGGAGGAATAGCGATAAATCCATCCCCTCATATAACCGATCTTCGCTCAACTAAAGGTTTTACAGAGCTGTGCTACAAAACTGAGGATACTTAAAACATTGCTTAAGAGAAGAGGGGCTTACCAACTAGAAATGAGAGGTGACGTGAAGGGATTCCTTCTTTCTGTCCTTACAATTTTAATGTTTCTATAAATGTTCTGCATACACATACTATCTGCCTTTATTGCATAGTTTTAAACTGTGAAGGCTAATTTTAAAACAGGAGTGAATGTTGAAAGCAATGTAAATCCCCTTAAATGGCAAAGGAGGTCTATACCTTATAATATACTGCATCTACTACAAATTCACTAGCATTTAAGTGACCAGTGTGAGCGTGACCTGGACTAAAATTAAATCTCACAGCCCAGTATTATATGGCTGACAAAAACTGCACGTATTTTAACATATGCACTACATGAAAAGCAAAGAATCCTAAAAACTCAAAAAACCCCTCCCACATATGCAGGAAAGTGATTGTACTCATCAGTATATAGGTAATGAAACTTAAGAGACAAATTAATACTTTTGGGTTGATAACTCACATTGTGTCCACACACAATGCAATCAGAAAATGTAATTTTTTGGAACAACTTAGTTAAGTGTACATCCAAACCACACTAAAGGAAAGTTAAGGTCACAAAGTCAAGTATTCTAAAATTAGAAACTGCCAGATTAAATTTACTACTGTAATCATAATTTTATTCTCTTGTGCATGTGCACTACCACATGTGATTTTACTCCACAACAGCATACTATTTTTTTCACAATACTATCAAGAGACCTTCAGAAAATGCTGGGAAGTTGGAAGGAAAGCAGAAATAACACGAGATTACAGCGATTAGTCCCCAGTTCTAGAGAAAAACAGTAAGAAAGAAAGAAAAAGAAACTCAATCGCCCTCTGTGTTTCCTTGTCCTCATGTCACTGAGATGGATGGCTTTGCCTCAACGTATTTCCAAAGTACAGTTAGCCACTTTTGGCTGAATACCCACAGTGCATTACCTTCTCCTGAGAGGAAAAAAAAAAAAAAAAATATATA
>WHYT01017426.1:844525-911930 GCA_009806455.1 Tetrax tetrax
AGAGAAAAAGCTATGAACATGAATGTTTTTGACTAGGTAACGAATGTTTCAAGTCAATACAACAAAGCTGTACAAATGACACACGGAGCCAGAAGCTGCAGGCTGGCATTCCTAAAAGTAGCAGGACTAACAATATTTTCATGAGCTATTTTAGAGAAAAATTTGCTTATTGGCTTGTCTTCTTTAAATTACTACTATTAGCTACTGGACATTATTTAGTCTCTTAATTTCCTTCATTTTAGGACTACTGATGGTTGTGTTAGGACAGCTTGCAAAATTATCGACCCGCATGGATTTTGTGCCGCGGCTATGAACCGCAGAGCTTCCAGCACTCTCCTTTCTCAGGCAGGAACATGTATTTCCTGAAAGCGTGTTTTGGGCCGAGTGCATTGAAAGAAGAGGAAACTTCTGTGGTTTTCTTTCTCAACTGCCACACAAAAAAGGATTTCCTTGCGCTTGAAATTAAAAGGGAAGACATACCTTTCAGGTAACGGAGCAGCCTTTGCTATAAACACAAGGTGAATGCACCTCTTGTTCTAGAGTCTGTACGGTTATCAGTAATAGTTTTTTCTTGAAGGCTTAAAAAAAAATAATAATTAAATAATGCTGCCATTCATTTGCTGAAACGCTTTTGCTCTGCCTCTCAGATCCGTCACCATAGCCTATGCCAATGCAAAAGCAAAAGCAAACACTTTCTGTGAGGACGGAAGGTAGAATGGGCAACAACCTCAGTGAGGTGCACGATTCCCACCACCCAGCAGAGCACCCCGAGACCACCCCTTGATCCTGAGCAGGGTGATATGCTGCTCTCAGAGCTACCCAGATGCATGGGTGCAAGGCACCCCAGTCAGTGTGAGCACACGGATGTCAAGGTCTCGACGAGATAAGCGAGCGCTTGTAATAGTTGCTCTGCAGGCACCACTCCTCTCTCCCTTGCCGCTACATAAATATAAAATCAGGTACTGATTCAGCCAAGCACAAAGGCACACACTTAAATTTCAGGTGGTAAATACTGATTATAATCACACTACAAGTATTATTGTTGTTGTTAAGAGGAGGCACAGGATTAAGTGTAAGTGCTTTGCTAAATTGAAGTCTCGATCTCTTTTTCACTTGTATCTAATCCTACGTCTGAGCCAGACCATAAGCCCCTGAGCACAGAAAGAAAAAGCCCCCTTCTGTGCCCCGAAGATACATCACACACAAAAACAGGCATGTGAGAGAAGGGTTAACTGTTTATGTAATGTTGGGTACAACTTCAGGTTTCACTTCACACTTGAGTGAGATTCAGAGTGCCTCTAAAAAAAACCAAGCTGGCCAGAGCTGCATGATGGGGTGGTGTTTCTGGGGTCGGGATGAGGCCCTGGGAGCCTCCCAGTTTTCCAGTGCCACTTTGTGGGGGCCAGGGGACTGTCCCAGCCCCGCTCGCCGACCTCCAGCCCTGGCTCTAGGCTCTGCCAGGACTCTCCTCTCAGGGACTGTGCCTTCCATCATCCCCCGCTGGGTCTGCACGGCAAATGGAAGACCCCAACAGTATCTCCCAGACTTTTGTCTTCCCCAGGATGTGGGACCTGGCCATGCCAATGCCTGTGAAAGCAGGGCCTGCCCTTCCTCTGCCCACAGTGTGGACTGCGGAAAGAAGGGCTCCAGAGTTAGAATCTTTAAAGAAAGAAATCTTATCTGAAGGGGCAGGAAAACTTTGCTGATTGTTTGAACCGTTAAACCACAGGCGTCCCCAGCTGCTGCGGGGAGCGGGAGGAAGGAAGAAGGCCGGGTGAGGCCTGTGGGACACAGAAAGCGGCTCTTCGCTGCACCCAGCTCAGTACAGCAAGTAATTAGTGTGTTTCAAGGTCGATATGCTGTGATTGATTTTCCTCTCACTTACCGATGTAAGCTGGGAATAATTCCATCACAGCTGATGTAAACATTAGTATAAAATTGGTTTAAGTTGGAAAAGCACTAGGTTGAACATGTTACTGTATTGGAAAACCTGTTTCAAAAGAACAGTCTTTACTTCCTTGTAACTACGTCTACATCAATAAAATTGACATTATTACCTTTATTTGTTCTAATGCCATTACACAGGTTCAAACTGTAACAGAAAGTGCTTTCGAGTCAAAATCCAAAGGCCTGTGAAAATCCACAAGCTTCCTTCTCATGTGCCACAAGTTTTATTTCTGCAGAACGCCCAGGCTGAAGGCGTCATCAGCCATAACTTATCCAGCACCCTGAGCGATCCTGAGGAGTGAACACCATCATCTTCCCCGCTCTCGTGCTCCTCCCTCAACAGAAGTGGAAGTGCTTCTCCTACTTTCTGTAAGGACAGTCACAGAGATTCTCCTTTCATGCATGAAAGAGGACTTCTTGCTGCTTAAGGCACAGCCTCACCAACACTCATGTCCCATAAAGCAAGAGCTGATGTATCCTACTAACAGTAAGGAAAGTACAGATCCTTTGCCACACTCAAAGAAAAAATGAATTGGTAACTTAAATTTATATGTGAAAGGCAAGTCCTCAAGCCAGGATCCGATGCTCGCCTCTTGCTGTGTGCTCACACAGGATGATGTCCCACACCACACTCGGATATGCTCAGATCCATGCTAGGCTCCTGCAGTGAGGGGTGCGTAAGGGCACTTGGATGGGGACTTAGGCAGCAGGTCACCCCATAGGACCGACATAGGACTTGACAAAGCCTGGGTGAGCCAGCCCCCACTCCCAAAGTAGGAGAGGAATTTTTTATAATACCCCAGAATAAAATGGGAAAAACTTCTTGCTGTACTTTGAAAAGGAGACAGCAGATTTTCCTGCCTGCCACTGAGCAGAGCTGGGGCATCTCTGCTGCGTCACGCCCAAAGTGAGGGGCTGCCTGCTCTGTGCAAACATCATCCTGCCTCCTATGGCTCAGATTTATCCTCCTGGAAATTTACTTGCAGGTGCTGCTGTCAAAATTTTAAGTCCATAGCTGCCATCAGAGAGATTTGCTCCAAAGGTTTCTAAAGCTAGCTGTTATTTTCTCCAAGATTATAAACAATAGATGCTGCTGATGATTATTATTATAGTTATCACCATCATTTTCATTATTAACTAAACCTGTCCAATGTCAGTCCTGAAGAAGACAGAACACAAAGCTTGAGCTCTCTATTTGGGTCAAGTTTCTCTCCGTTTAAACAAAGTACGTAAAAGCATAACAATGCTATCAAACGCAGATACGAAGCTTAGCAAAACATTAGATTCTTATACCAATTATTATCTCTCAGTAAGCCGACATCTGTGGGATCACTCCTAGGCCTTTTAATTTAGCATGTCTTCTAATTAAAGAAAGATTAACTGTACTTCCAATAATTGCTCCTCCTTCCTCCATCAGGCTCAGCCTTCTGTCTTCCTCTTGAGCCCTTGGGGAGGGGAGGATAACCAAGCAACATCCACCACAGCCCCTCTGCCACCCATGGGCAGAGCCCCAAGGCACCAGCTCCACCACAGCCCCAACTCCCTCAGAGAGCACCTTCTTCTGAGGAAGAGACTCTCCCCGTGGGCTGAGAAGGATGATGGTTGGAGGAGCACACTGGTTTCCCAAATGCTCCCCTTGAAATCCAGGGGGAGAGATGGCCACCTCCAGAGATGGACTTAAACTTCGCTTCTTCTCACAGAGTCGATGGTAGAAAATTCCCTTTCTCCTTCCAAAGGTGTGGTCAAGTGCTTAACTTAAATGGGACAAATCTTGGCATCTGCACCAAAGATCACACAAGCAGTCTTGGATGAGCCCACCACCATCTACTCAAGCCCAACCCTATCCCTTATCCAAAGGGATCTGCCATCTGACTCTGCTCATCTGCGGTCCTTCCTTGCAACTCCCTGGAGCATTCCCCAGCAGCCCCTCCAACCCATGGCTCAGTTTCCACCCAGATATTTCATGCATCAGTTATGAGCTTCCCATTCTAAATGCTGGGGGGTTACATGCCTACATCAGTTCAGGACCTGAGCCTCAGATCAGAAAAGCCTGCCTAAAAACTGCTAGGAAAAGTACCTTTCTATCTCATTTATCTTGATGAGGGAAAGCACTTGGTGTTAAATGAGTTTCAGGAGCAGTGAGGAAGACTCCAGCTCTCCTACAGCCTTGGCACAAATCTCATCCCTGCTAATTTCCCATGGCAATGGATTTGCCATCACCTCCCCAGCACGCCATCTCTCAAAGACAACTGCCAGGGGACAGGTGGAGCCAACAGTTCCCAGCCACGAGAGGGTCTGCTGCAATTTTCACTTGTAGAAACATCATATAAAAGAGCAATCCCTTTGAAACACACATTGGAACACACCTCCTGGGCAAGGCAAATGCTAAGTCACAGCAATAACAAAGGTGGGCTGTGAATCACTCTTGCCCCATGTGGAACAAGACTTTATTTCTCCTCTTTTTCCTCCTCCACCCATCATTGCAAAGAAAACCCCAACTTCCAGTGTAAGATGTGAGGCTCAGCATAGTTTGGCTGCTGGCAGGGCCAGCCCTTGAGCACAGATTACCTCTGCTCACAGATGATGCTCTGCAAACAGAAGTTTCATAGAATCATAGAATGGTTAGAGTTGGAAGGGACCTTCAAAGGTCATCTAGTGCAACCCCCCTGCGAGAAGCAGGGACATCCCTGACTAGATCAGGTTGCTCAGGGCCCCATCCAGCCTGGCCTTGAACGTTTCCAGGGATGGGGCATCCACCACCTCTCTGGGCAACCTGTTCCAGTGCTCTACAACTCGCATTGTAAAGTTTCTCCACAACAGTTTAAAATTCATCTTTCTGGGCAGTCTCCCTGCAAAGCTGAAGTACGAGCCTTTTGTGTGTGGGAAAACAGCGCTGCTTGTATGCAGCCAGCTCCTTACTACGGCATTTTAATTAAAGGCTGAATCATGTTCCAGCTTGTGTAGTAACAGCGTGTAAAATAATCCCTTTAAACATTCGCTCGAGGTACCTACCCCAGTGCAGCGGTGGGACGGGGAGAGGGATGCTCTTCACCGCCATGGCTCCTCGCCACCATCCCCTTCTCTTGCATCATCCTGCCGAAATGGAGGGGTGCGCACGGCGGGGCTGGGAGTGGGCAGGGGGTCAGCCCTGTCCCCCAGCACTCACTGCTGCCTGTTTTACCCCAGGGGCTGCCACAGCCTCCCTGGGTGAAGGGAAGACCCCAGGAAACCCCTCCTCTTCATTCACCTCTGCCACAGCCCTCTGGGCAGCTTTGGCCCTGCTCTGCATACAGGGGTGGGTGGAGAGGAGGACAGCCCCCCAAAAAGCCACTGCACAGATGTGCCTCGCTCCCAGCAGGAAGGGGAACTGGTTGGCATGTTCCCAGCTGCACCAGTGACCCAACAATTGGGTGCCTGACAGCTCTGCACGCCTGTGTTTGTAACCATCATCTCAGCACCCCACTCTGCAGGCACTGATAAACCTCTTTCTTCAGAAAAGAAAAAAAAAAATAAAATACCAAAGAATGGAGCTTTTTCTCTCACTTTTTTTTTTGAGGTTTTTTTTAACCAATAATACAGTACCTTCATTGTGCAATGCCAGGTGTGAATATCACATCTAACATTTAAGAAATCTGAGACTGTTTGAAGAGAAGAGAGTCTGTTTTACCCTACAGGCACAGAACTCAGAAGGGCAGGCAAGCCAGCTCCAACCTCCACCAGAGTAAGTGTGGCTGTGAATGGCATCACCGGCACCCAGGGCATCACCTGCAGTAGTGATGGCCAATCCTGAGGTCAGTACCTTACCTATTTTTTAAAAGGGAGAAAAAAAAAAAAAAAATAAAGGCTCATCTTACCTTGTGACTAGAGGCACAGAGCTTGGAGCCTTCATCACATTCACGTTAAAGTTGGTGAATTCATATTTCCAGGGTAATTTTCATTTTCTTACTCTGCTCAAAGCAGAATGACTCCTCCTCTCTATCCCATAGCAACTCCTACTTCCCAAGACCTTAATCAACCTGTCTGATTTTTCTTTCTCTTTTCTTTTTTTTTCATCTTTCTTTTCCCCAGTCTTGTAAGTTTGGACTAAAAGACAAAAGGAAACAGCTGACAGAAGAACTAAAAATGGAAATGTGGAACCTTATTAATCAACATGAAGAGCTCTCGGACATGAAGAAATCCTGACAAGGGAACCTCTACAGACTCCAGTATACTGCTTCAAGAGATCCTATGTATACATATACGTCCCTGAACGGTCTCTC
The DNA here is from genome assembly GCA_009806455.1 of Tetrax tetrax. NCBI lineage: Eukaryota > Metazoa > Chordata > Aves > Otidiformes > Otididae > Tetrax > Tetrax tetrax. Next base: position 850,732 of record WHYT01017426.1, read on the forward strand.
AGACGGCGCACACCCCACATGCCTGGATTTGAACCCAAAGGTGCTGTTCCTGGCCATGCCTCCCTGCGTCTCCCACCACTGGACCACTCCCCTTGGCGCTGCAGCGACAACCAGGACAAAATGCGATGACTCTGACCACTGCCTATTTCTCTACATGGCCTTTTTTACCTATTTGAACTTGCAGCCCAGGAGAAAAGGACAGATTATAAAGCTAGAAATCTATCCCTGAATTGGGGTAATCTCCCTGTCTGCCTTACTTGTTCTTACCCATAGCCAGACTAAAACATAGCCATAAAAAGACTCAAAAAATCCTAAAACAGGACAACGGCAAAGGCCATTACAAAGGCTTTGGTGAAGCTGAGCTAAATGCAATCTTTTATTCTGTGTTATAGCATTGCTGTGTCATTCACTGGCGGCCAGGAACGATACTGCTGCTTCCCTCACAAACTTGTCCCGGTCTCAAAGACTGTAAAATTGCAAAATCCTTTCTGTTCTAACCCTCCTGAATACAGCCAAGTTTCGCTGTGAGGTTCAATCCATTAGCCGATTAAAAGCTATAGATCATGCAGTCTTGGACACATTCAGGCCATTATGAATAAGACCTGTCAGAAAAGCTTCCAGCACAACCAGTATCTTTGAAATTGCTAGGGCTACAGTTAATAAAACTTCACATTCAGTCGTTCTTCAAGTTCGCAATACCAACAGGCAACGAAATTTATGGTATTCTTTGAAATTACACGTTTAGAAGTGAGTTACAGGTACAGCAGCTTTAATTCCCAAACAAAAAAAAATATCCCAAAAGAATACCAAAGCCATTTTTGCAAGCTGACGACAGTCTGCTTATGAGAATTGCACACAAAAAAAAAGAAAAAAAAAAAAAGAAATCACTGATTAATTCCAGCTCCAATTTGCAGATTTGCTTCCTACAGACTAAGTAAAACTTTGAAGTTTCTCTATAGACAACTTTCTTCATACCCATCTGTTTACTTTCATCAGTCCTAAAAAACATCAAAGAAAACACCCCTCTAAACAACGCATCTAACTGTTATTGACCCCTCTGGAAAGCCATCAGTTTACCAAGAGCAGGATTCAAAATAAGAAAAAATCAGAACAAATAAAGTTTTTCAGGGTTTGTAAATAAATACTGCTAAATAGCAACCACTGTTTCTCAACATCGCTACAAGAGCTCTTTCCAAGTCACCTCCCCGTACGCCAGGACTGCCAGTCCCCGGAATTCAACACGGCATAAGCTGAAAATTCAGCTGTGCTGCCAAGGGTAGGATGGGAACCTGCACACCTCTGGAAGACCCCACCTCTCCTGTGCAAACACCAAAATACCACCAGCTGTAGCCAAATGACGCAAGTAAATGAGGAGAATGCAACAGGTTTTTGAACACTAAATCATAGAATTGTTTAGGTTGAAGGGACCCTTTAAAGATCACCTAGTCCAACCCCCCTGCAAGGAGCAGGAACAGATCAGGTTGCTCAGAGCCTCATCCAACCTGGCCTTGAATGTTTCCAGAGATGGGGCATCCACCACCTCTCTGGGCAACCTGGTCCTTTGTTCCACCACCCTCATTGTAAAAAACCTTTTCCTAATATCTAATCTGAATCTACCTCCCTCTAGTTTAAAACCATTACCCCTAGTCCTGTCACAACAGGCCCTACTGAGAGTTTCTCCCCATCTTTCCTGTAGGCCCCCTTGAGGTACTGGAAGACCACTATCAGGTCTCCCTGGAGCCTCCTCTTCTCCAGGCTGAACAGCCCCAACTCTCTCAGCCTGGCCTCAGAGGAGAGGTGCTCCAGCCCTCTTATCATCTTTGTGGCCCTCCTCTGGACCCTCTCCAACTGGTCCATGTCCTCTTATGTTGGGGGCTCCAGAGCTGGACACAGTACTCCAGGTGGGGTCTCACCAGAGCAGAACAGAGGAGCAGAATCACCTCCCTCGACCTGCTCCCATGCTCTTCTTGATGCATCCCTAAGCTTACTCGACCATCGCCTCTGACATCAGTTTTGCCTTGACAGGGAGACAAGAAAACCACCAGGTCTCCTCTGCCGAAGTAAATTCTCTCTCATTTCTGTCAACTGCAAACTCAGTCCTTATAAAAGCGCTCTATAAATGCACCTGGACATGTCACTGCCTTTTTATTAGTGCCACGGCAAGACCCCTATTACAGAAGATTTACAAGACTTCCTAGAGGCTCAGCAAACCTCTGCGCTCTTTCAAACTTCACAGGATAATAAGTCAATATTTTTCATCTGCACATTACAAAGATATTTAAGCACTTGCCTTTTAGAGCAGCAAAACCTAAATCTTGTCAAATTGCTAGCTGCACATTATTTACCTAAATAATTTATATTTATATGCTCCAAGTGATCTTCAAAGAGGCTGTAAAGGTTCCCAGTGTATTCAGCATTCATGGCCATGAAACAAATAGTTTATGCAAATATTTTTAGCTCAGTTTTCATTTGCCAGCTAGTTACCATGTCCCGATCACCGAAGGCAAAGAAAAGACTCTGTAATTATTTATGACTCCATCTTCACCTGCCATTCTGCATGAATGGTACCCTGTGAGTATTTGCAAATGTTCTCTGACCTTGTGAATTATTTTATTGTAGGATGTAGACAAGTAGCTTTTCGAAGTGACAGGGAGTCATTTACAACCTGCATAGTCTGGCAAATGACTTAAGTGGAGCTCCACACACATATTAGTGTTCCTCACGTGGTATTATTTTAAAATGTATGCTTGCTGTTAAAACACCCTCCACTTTCAGAAAAGCAACAAAAAATACAATAACCCAGATTATTTGTAATTGTGGCTACATTTGCTCTCAAAAAAAAAAATCTTATCCTACAAAATATTCTTGGTCTCACTACCCCATTTAACAAACAGCTAACAATAAAGGTTACCAGATCTTGTCCATTTTGAATACCCAAAAACTTAAACAACAGTAATTATCCCAATTGATGGATCACAATCAAAATATCTAAAATTGTTTGTTTTCTGCTGGAACTCTGAGGATGAAGAGAAGTGCTTCTCCAGGAAAGGGGCTTAGAGCACAGTGACAGAATATGACCAGCATTTATTTACTTTAGAAAAGGGAGGGACTTTGGGGGCAACAGGAAGGGTGGTTTTAACCCTTTTTCACTCTTCAGTTCCTAAAAGCTCTCTAGTGGCAGCATGGATGCCCAGTTTTTAGACTTATTTTTGCAGAGACCTCATAGGTAATCCATTGTAAACTGTCAAATAGAGGTTGAAAATTACTGCACAGAAGGGTTAGGAACCAAAGCAGCCATACAAGCAAATCCCTCAGGGAACAGGTCACATAATGTCCAACTACCACAGACATTAAAGGAGAATCCAGAGTTTACCGGATTGTGTGATTTTTTTAACATTTAGACTCCCCTGCTGCCCATACCCACGATTTCTATGCATGTTTGTGCTATGCCCTTGCTGATTACCTGCCGTCATCTGAAACTGGAAAGAAAACACAGCATTTAATCTCAAAAGGAAGCAAAACAAGTGATCACCAATACACCCAGAAGCCTCAACCCTCAAAAATAACAACTTGATTTCTTAGGGGAGCAAGCCTGTGAAATAAGGACATAGAATTAATAAAATGGCAACTGGCCAAAGTCTACAAAATAAAGTTTTCAAGACTCAGAAGATACTTCAGTCAGGCAAGCATGCTCCTTAGTTGAACTCATACACATCTAACAAACTAATGTCACCAAAAAAAACCCAAGTCTGTGCCATGTGCACTTGGAACAAAAAATTTGGATAACTGAAGGAAGCACTTTGATGAGGACAAGAATAATCAAAGGTCTGGACCTGAGAAAGATGAGTGAAGTGATCAGATTTGCTCTGAGGTCAGCAAACACATCAAAGGTTGCTGCAAATAGAAACGAACTGATTTGTTCTCCGCAACGACAGCGCACAGAACAGGAACTTACAGACTCAAGCTGCAGCAAGGAAGATCTAATTTAGGCATTAGGGAAGGCTTTTTTCCAATGGTAAAGATAACCCTGGGCAAGTTTGCTGAAGGCGCCTGTGGAATATCCTATGTTGAAGACTTTTATAAACTGAACAGGCAAACCCTGCCAAAAACCGCAAAGATATTCTACCGGGCATAAGGGAGTGGACTCCTGAAATAATTCCCAGAGCTATTCTTATGAGTATATGATAGAGTCTTGGACTGAGAGATGGTAAATGCCAGTATCAAGAATGGAGATTAGGAATTCCTCCTGTTTATGGGCGAGGACGGGAGGAAGGACAATGCTGTCCAAAGGGTGGAAGGCCACTATTTGCCTTCAAAACTCTCGTTGGCTGGTATTGATCAGGCTCAAGATGGAAAACTAGTGACTCCACAATCCATGCATTGCTTGTTTAGCACTAAACATAGACTTAGAGGTGAAAGAACAAGATGACCATTTTGACAAACACATGGACAACAAAGTGTGGATCCTTCTGTCTCAGGACCTCGATGCACTTCAACCAGGCTCCCGCTGCGGGTGCTGACATCCCCGCTTCACGCAGAGGGGTGAGGCAGACAGGGCTTTGTTTTCTGCCTTCAGCCAGGCTGTGGTGGCAGGAGGTACAGATACCCTAGACAATGCATTTGCAATCTTCACATCCTCCCAGCACCCAGCGCTATTTTAACCACCATGAGATTTCCAGCTGATACCAATCCCCTGAGTTTTTGATGACTACCTGAGATCACAGAGCATCTTCCCTAAACTGAAGAATAGCAGGGACTCTACAGGATTGAGAAGTAACTCACTGGGGAAAAAAGGGGTCTGAAAGCACCTGATAAAAGATCCAAGATGGCCACCAGGAGCTCCGTGGGCTCTGAAACTGAGTTATCTTCCAGATTCAGATGTCTGTGTCTTGGTTTTTTTTTTCCACTAAAAACAGGGACTTAGAAAACTAGAAAGCTAACATTGATGAACATGGGAGCCCAGGATACGAGCAATGTTTCAGTCACCTCCATCTGCACTGTTTTGTATTAGAGGACATTTATTTAAAAATACATATAAATAAAAAAGAATTTGCCATGTAGGTGTATTTATAAACAAGTCAAGTAACATTTCTACCCAAATCTCTGTTGCTAATCCTAAAATTACAAGCACACTTCCAGCTGAAAGGAATAACAGTGCGGTTACTTTCGCAGTACCACCAGCTCCAAGCACTTGCTCACGTGTTTGCTGTCCCCAGCAAGAAAGACAATACCGCTCTGGTGCAAACAGAGGCTTGGGAAAGGAGATAACGTCCCAAACCACCATTCCTCAGGCTCACCAAAGAGCTGGTACAGATTCGATAAACAAACTGTCGAGACTCTCTGACAGCGGTCAAAAGGGAAATTTATTCCTTGAGTCTCATTTCCAAGTTTATGAAATACGTTGGACTAAAAATCACTCGTTGCACACTAGCAATGCTGCAGCAAAGTGACTTGAAAGCCAGCGGCTGTAAGCAGCTAAAGTCCCTCACCGCCAGTCACAGCTTCCTGCTCCTGAGGACTTTTCAGATGACCCCAAGCCACAAGCCTTGTCACCAGAAGCTTTATTTATGCTATGCTGAAGAAACCCAATCAATGTATTGAGTTTCTCAAACAAAGACTTAGCAGCATGAAACGCATGCCTTTGTGCAATGATGCTCCGCTCCCAGCTTTTCCTAGAGGGTATCACTTGCTCACAGCAAGTGCCACTTCCCTACATCATTTCAAACACAGGTTTTGGCAGGACCTCAAGAACTGTGATAATGAAGGCGTTATCTCAGGGTCCTGCCACCCACCAATGAACACTCATCCAGCCACTCCATCCGGATCTCTACAGGCAACATGACCACTGTCCTTGCAAGCATCCAGCTTTCAGGTCCAGCGTTCCCCAGCACCACATTTCAGCAGCAGGCTGTCAAACAAGGACAGATCGCAGCCCCGTTTTTACCCCTGGAGGTTTAGCCTCTGATGTACCTTATAAGCAGGCACCCCACGTCTTCAGACTAGCCGTCTGAAGACATCTACAGTACATTTCAATCACTACATTGCCCATAGAGCTGTTATTTTCCTACCTTACTTTTTAGCTGCTGGAGTAATCTGACAATCTATTTTATCTAAAACCTCCTCCAACCTATTAAGATTTTACCATGTGCTGCATTCAGTACAACATAGCCATGGAACATGGATTTCCCTTAAATATTAACATCATCTCTTCCAACCCAAGGGACTGCTCCTTCCAATGTGATAAAAGACATTTTCCTGTCAATACTCTGAATATGGAGACATCAATACTATCCCTTCAAGGCAGGCTCCAAAGCCTCTGAGCTGCCCAAGAAGGAGCAGCTGCTCATTAGAAATTTTTTCCCAGGACAAAAACTTTTTTCAAGCTGAGAATTAAATTTAGTTTACCTTTTTGGGATGTTTCTGTGCTAGTAAGCTGGAAGCTTTACAAGCACAACTAGTAGCAGGGAAACTCAAGATGGGACATGACAGACTGAACAGGTCAGATTCTTTATTTCTCTCCCCTTTTCCTCCCTTCCTCACCCCAAAACACCTTTTACCACCTCCTTGCAAGTGGTAGATGATGAAGGGGGTCCATTTTGAATTTCAGAATCTAATGAAACCCTCCTGGAATCAAAATATGCTCAGCTTCAGCAAACAGCATCGTTAATTATTTAGAGGAAAAGTGCCAAAAATAGTCCAATTAGACTCAGTCCTATTATCCTCCTGCAGCTGTCTTCAACTGAGGAACTTCCAGAGCTCTTTACCCTGTGTACCTGAGATCTTAAAACTTTTCTAAAGGAAAATGAATATCAAAAAGCATCCAAGGCCTGCCTGAAAGTTGCTACTCTGGACCACCTACAAAGATGTGGCACTTTGTGCCCTGTGGCCTAATGCTTCCTCTCAGTTGCAAGTATACACCAAATCCAATAAATTTATGTACAAGTTTGTGTTTTCCATCATTCTTACTCATCTTCTTAAGGATGCTGCTGTTATATGTGCTGGTTTTGGACATCAACTCAACATCTTTAAAAAAAAAAAAGCTTACAACTAATTTAGTTTAAGTTTTCATTGCCCACTGTGATGGGATCGGGTCTCCAAGTCTGACTTCCAGTACAGGATGTGGTGCTTCCTGAACCTATTCCCGCATCCCTAAAGGCTGTATTACAATCACAGCAACATCAATATTGAGCAGACTGCTACTTATTAAAAACTAAAGGCAATACTACTGAAGAAAGCATCTATGAACTATGGGATACGATAAAATCATCTTGGCATTTTTCTGAATGGTAATTCAATTGTCTCCATCCTAGAGATAAGCAAGCTTTGCTCAGGTCAATCAATCTGTTATCAAGCATAATACAGCTATATGGAGTTCCAATTAGCAATGAAGAAGATTAGGTGAACATCAGTTTAACTTTTTATGTATTTACATATATATTAATTTTCACACAAAATGTTACTGGACAAAAAGATACATCTATATGAATGCCTCTTTTTTACTGCCTTGCATGGCACTGCACCCTGCTTTTCAGCCATCTAATACAGCTTTGCTTTACTGAGTGCTCATGCAACAACTTCCTTGTTCTGAATGCAACAAAAATTAAGATTATTTCTAACTATTCATGTTAAATGTCCATCTGAAGATGTCTCCCACCAAACTTTAAGATATAAAGCAGGACAACTAAAGTACAGGTTGGAGTCACATGGCACCAATTTTTCAAGGGCTTTGCTCAGAGGTTTTCTGGGGTACCCTCTCAAAGCTGAAAATACCATCCAACATGGACAACAAGATTTCAGACCCTACGAAATCATAACTCTGCAATGGGTTTTATATCAAGCAGCTGCAGACCAAAAAAAGAATCATTACTGTCATTTATTAAATCAACAGCATAAGCTATTTGGAGAAGGTCTGTATTTTGAATTACACCTGTATTGGACTTTGTGGAACTGCACCTCAACTTCAACAAGGTTTCTCTGCAATGCTGCACATTAAATCAGCAGCAGCAAGAGACTGGTAACACAACCCGTGGCACATTTTACCCCTACTTCTGTGGTCTACCCATCCTCAAAACTTTTAACTGCAATAAATGTAATAAGATATTGCCAGGTACTTCAACAGTAGCTAACTTCCTGAAAAGCACTGCTAACATGTTCTCTAAAAGCTCTTCCCTTCAGACATCATCTCTTTATATACAGTTAGGCATCGACTCTAGAAAGCAAACTACAAGCTTCTGCTTGGGGGGGGGCGGGGGAGAAAGAAAAAAAAAAAAGATGAGTGGAAAGCATGCTCCAATTTGAAATCCTGTATTTTCCTGTCTTAGCAAGGAAAATTGGAGGAGAAAGACATGCTTCTGCACTCGAGTCTCCCAGCCCCACTGGCACATCCATCCTGCCCTTGCTCCCACATCCCAGAGCTGGGGCACCCCAGCTCCCACCCCACGGGGTGCCCAGCCAGGATGGCTCCGTTCCCTGCACAGCCTGCAGGCAGGACCCTCCTGAGCTGAGCACCGTCATGCCTCACCAGGTCTCTCTTGTTTGGTCCCGGGCTATGAATTGTCTCTTGTGAGAAAACGCCCTTCCAAGCTCCTCCAGCTGGGGCAATGCATTTGGGACCAGTTTTTTGGCTATGCACCACAGCAGCTCCCCTTTGTACCTCAGCCCTGCCACGTGTGCCAGAAAAGCTGTCCCCACAGACTCTTTAATAAGAACAAGTGATGACTCATTGAATTAAAGCACCCTTAGTCCTAGTGGCTACAAATTTAGCACAGAACTGCAAAGTTTTCTGCTGAGCTTCAGCTTGCCCTTGATTTCCACCCAGCTTTGCAGAGAAGCATCCCAACCCAACAGATCCCAATCTGCACTTCACCTCGCATCACCCTCACAGGCAAGCAGTAGGGAGGGCAACGGGAGGAGGTTCCACACAACCCCTGTAGCTTGGCATGGAAGCTTGCCAGCACCCAGGGGAAGGAAACAAAAAAAAAACCTCCTCCCTTTGTCCACCAGCTGCGTCCCCAGGGCTGCTTGAAGCCATAAAAACCACTGCTCTGACCCCATAGAATCATAGAATGGTTAGAGTTGGAAGGGACCTTCAAAGGTCAACTAGTCCAACCCCCCTGCAAGGAGCAGGGACATCTCCAACCAGATCAGGTTGCTCAGAGCCTCATCCAACCTGGCCTTGAATGTTTCCAGGGATGGGGCATCCACCACCTCTCTGGGCAACCTGTGCCAGTGTTCTACAACTCGCATTGTAAAAAATTTTTTCCTCATATCCAATCTAAATCTACCTCCCTCTAGTTTAAAACCATTACCCCTTGTCCTATCACAACAGGCCCTACTGAAGAGTTTCTCCCCATCTTTCCTGTAGGCCCCCTTGAGGTACTGGAAGACCGCTATCAGGTCTCCCCGGAGCCTCCTCTTCTCCAGGCTGAACAGCCCCAGCTCTCTCAGCCTGTCCTCATAGGAAAGGTGCTCCCGCCCTCTTATCATCTTCGTGGCCCTCCTCTGGACCTCACAGCCTCAGCCCCGAAAGCAGCACGGGGACAACGCCCCTCAAAGCCCTTTGCCACCACTGATGGAGAGCCCATGGATAAAGGCACTACCCTCTGGCAGGGTCTCCTGCCTCCTTGCCCCTGGGTCTCTGCCATGGTGCTGAGCTGCTCTTCTCCTCCAGGCAAACATTTCCATTTCCTCATCACACCCGAATCCCCTCCGCGGTCAACCTCCCCAGAAAATTTGATTAGGGTTACACATTCTCTCACATCCTCTAAATAGAGTGGCTTATTCACATCCACAGTTGCTCTCCTGTACATTTGTTTATCCACCTATTTACATTGGCAAGCAGTCATCCTTGCAACATTACAAACCAATCATCAGTGAAACCAAACCAGCATGTTGTCCTGCAAACGGCCACGGCCCGCTAGTCCTGCTGCAATAACGGGCTTTTTGCACATACTCATTTAAGCTGACATTTCTCCCCAGCAGTTTCATTACCCCGTCAGCCAGCAAGTCCATTCCCCCTTGGGAAAACTCTGCCTTCGTGATTGCCTGGTTCCTCTGACCCATGGCAGGTCTGGTCCTGTTTGCATTGTAAAATCACGGGGGGAGCGGGGAACCCTACGAGAGATGCAGGCTTTCTATGCTAATAAGTCCCATGTTGAGCAGGGAGGTGCAGGCAGTATTGCTGCGGGGCAGGTTTTGGAGAGGAGCGGGTGCACGGGGCTCAAAGGCATGTGTGCACCTCACTAATGGTCTTCAGACAGGACATGCCAGCACCTCCTGAGCTGACCCGTTAACAGCTTGCAGGATGCAGTAATGAACACAGGGCAAATAAGTCAGCAAACGCCTGGCAAGGCAGGCTATTGAGCCCACACTTTGAAGAAAAACCTCAGAAATTAGACATTTGCTGTACTAAAAGTATTTGCGACAGTACGTAAATGTGTTTTTGTACATTTATAGACATTTCCCTCACCGCTACTGCCGACTGTGCCTGTTCCTGAATTTCCTGGACTAAACTACAGAAACATCCACCGATATGGCTGTTCGAAGCAGATGAGGAACTGAACGTGTGCTGGGTTTTAAATAATAGCCACTCCATACTATTTATTAAATTACTAGGGTGCTCTTCTAGAGACCAATTTTGCCGGTCTTGCTCTTTGCTTCAGTAGCGCTCCAATCAATTGAGAAATCAAGAGAGTCAACTCTGGGATCAAGGAATTACTTAGGCAAATGGAAAACTGGAAAAGGACCTGAAAAATCAACCAGAAAAAGAACCTAAATTCTCCCTTAATCATTCTTTTGATACTATGATGATAGGCGGCTTATTTGTACCGTGGAAGGCTGAATTTTTCTCATTCCTTTTGAGATTCAAAGCAAAAGCAGCGAAACAAAGAATATCAAAACCAGGTATGAAATGTCACCACAAAAATACGGCACAGTTATGCACAGATAAGCAAAAAGAAAATATCAGTGATAACAGGTGTGTTCGGCAGGGAGGGGACTGTTTTCACACTGCAGAGAAAAGCAATTAGAACTAGCTAATATCCTAACAACTTTCAAAGGGCTGATTTGTTTGACTTTTTTTTTTTTTATTTTGAAGTGGTGGCAGGGGCAAGACAAATTTTGCCAACATTCAAAACAAGTTTTTGTGATCCTCATAACACTTTCCCACTGGAAATGGAGGGCAGGTTGCTCTCCAGCAGCACATACTCAGTGGGTCCCTACCAAAGCGCGCAGCACTCGCAACGCATCTCGCTCTCACCCAAAGAAGAGGCGAGATTTCCCCCCCCTGCCCCCGATAATCTGAGGCTTCTTGGGGAAGCCCATGCATTATTCACTAAAAATTTCTAACACTCATTAAATTATTGCTAAAGGTCAACATTTAATATTTCCCATGAGAACGGATGTGTTTTGATGCCCTTCAGAATAAATGCTTGCGGTAACATCTCTCTAAGTGCAGGTCACCCCCACAAAGAGGAAGAGTGAGCCAGCTGGGGTAGGGACCTCCTCTTCCCACTATTTCCCACTGCCAGCTTTAATTTTACTGTTTTAACTCCATCCTCAGCACCTGCGGTCGTAAAGAAAGTCCTGGACACAACATAGCAATAGTGAAATTAGCTGGGGCATTCTGAGTTTACTTTTCTTCAGAGTGGAAGGGGGACATCTCTTAAATGGCAAAGAAAGGTTGGTGAACACCAGCTTTCAGCCTGAATTACCAGATGGAGTGACCTCCCAGTCATCCGTCTGCACGTTGCCCACCTGAGATATGAATATTTGCCATCACCCAGCATCAACTACTCTTGCTCCTGCAACGTAGTTCATTTAGAGTCAGTGGGATCTATGCAGCAAATTTTCAGTATCTATTCCACCCTGTTGATAATGTCTATAAATTACTTGGAGAAACCAGCTGTAAAATTGCTAAATTGCTGATGACATGAAACTGAAAGGAGTAGTAAATACAAAGCAACCACAAGAGAGATCCAGAGGGATTTGGATCACTTATGTAACTAGGCCAGTACAGTGAAAATTAAATTTACTGCGGAGCGAACGTAAACTATTGCTCAGTTATTGGAAAACTGCAGAAGCAAAAAACCTGCACTTCTAAACAGGACCGCAAAACAGCAGCAGACACCTATCAAAAAAATCTCTCTTGAAGGGAGAAAACTAATCCAGCAGAGCCACCGCTGTGATGGGATCTGTGGTAGCTGGGAACGGCACAGCCCTGGCAGGGGGTTGAGCAATCTGCTGATCACACTCCGCTATAGGGCAGGTATGAGATCAGGCTGCAAGAGGAGGCTGCAAAGAGAAAACAATCTTTCTTAGCAGGCATCATTGCTGTTTCATTGCCAGCCCTGCCAAGGGCGAAGTGAGCTGCTCGGGGATGGGACAAGATGCTCCCAGGCCCGCTGGCCATGCCTGAGGCTGCTGGAGGTATAAGCCAGGCACATGAGACCAATGAAAGCTCTGAACCGAGAAATGCACTGAGGTAAGGAAATGCATGAAGGGCTTGTGGACATCAGTAACATCTACCCACATTACCTAAGCAAGGATTAATTTGTCTCAAAAAGGAGCGCAAAATTACCTGCGCGTTATGTCATGCACCTGTTAAACCTGTGACAGACCAGAGGCTGGAGTTCAGGGAGAAAGGAGCATGACACAGCAGGCTGGTAATCCCATCAGGAGCAGCTCCACAATAGCTGTGACATTGCCGTGACACTGGGAGCCGAGGGAGCAAGGCGAGGTCACTCACCTGCCCCAGGAGCCCAGCAGCAAGGGCTGCCCCGGCGGGGATGGCCACTGTGCAGGAAAGGGGGATGCTGACGGGGTGAGAAGCCAGCTGCCAAATCTGGTCTTTTCCCAGCATGACATTTTCTTCCCCAAGGCTTTGCACTTCACCTGCTGCATGCAGATCCTCGCAAGGACAGGGAGAAGGCAGGCCTGTCACCGGGCAGCTTCTCTGCCAGATCCCAAATCCTCACTCCCAAAGTATCTCGCCTGGGCCACTCAACCTATTTTCCCTTAACCTCACTCTTGCAAATACCAGAGCTTTTTTTTGGTTGAAATTCCCTCCCACTCCAAAATTAAAATAAAATATGTAAAATCATCAGTTTGGCTGACCTTCTTGGGGAAATATCAGCACAGGGATTTACAATCTGGCAACACAACAAACAGACAATAAAGTCCCAAAGTGCAAGAAGTCCGTCAAGAGACGTGATTTGCAGAGATTGTTACCTGCACTGCATATTACAGAGATATTTTAAAACTACAGAAGCAGAGACAGGATCCCCACTGTAAAACATGTAAGAACTACCCAGCGGCTACAGAGAAGTATGTGCTTCGCTTTAACTTAATCACCAGGTTGATGTTCCCGCCTCCAGCAGCGAGCAACACCTGACACTACAGCAAAAGGTGAAAGCCTTCAGGCTTCAGTGCTGCCACATCCTGAGCAATCCTGTACGGTGCTGGGTGCCCCCACCTCCCCCAGCCTTCACAGGGCAGGCAAAGACCCTCAGCACTTCCTCAGCCACTTGTGGGACCAAGGCACCCAGGCATCTGTGCAATGCGGCAAACCATCTCTCCTCATCTCTGGAGAAGCAGTTATATCCCGAAGCATGAAATTTGTTTAGCTCTGTTTTCATATGCATAACAGAGTATGTGACATAAAATTATGTAATCCCTAGGAAAAAAAAAAAAAGAAAAAGAAAAAAAAAGAAAAAGAAAAAAATAATTTTGATACTTGACTCAACAACATCTTAACGAGCATGAAAGCAGAGAGGAAATTTAAGGAAAAGACTTTTAGTAGAAAACACAGAATGGCCTCAAAAAGTAAAACTATTATGATAATGAACAATATTGAAAAGGTAATTAAAAATGTTATTAGACATAATTTCAGGAGAATAGAAAATGAAAAAATAATCATCGTTGATAAATCTCTCACTCTTAGATGTTCTTTCACATGTGAAATTTTATTGTGTATAAATCTGTACCACGTTTTTCCAATACAAAACAGAAAAGCTTTTTTTTTTTTTTCTCATTTTCCATTTTCTTCTCAGAAACGTAACACAGTTAGCTGACTGTGTTAGCTTAAACATTGCCTTTCGATCCAAATGGGAATTTCCCAAATATCTTTCCCCCTCTTTACCCTGGCTGTGCCCCTCTGCAGCAGCCTGCTCTCCCAGGACAGGGAGGCTCACGCCTCCCTGGTCTCCTGAAGTCCCCTTTTGAACCCGTGGCCACCCTCAGCCCTGTTTGAGGGAGGCAGCGACGTTTCCAAAATGTCGAGTCCCTTCAAAAGGAATGAAAATTGACAAGACGACACAGGGTCAGAAGGAGGCAGCAGGCACGCTGCTTCTCGCCTGCCTGCAGTGAGGAGGACGGGAGGGGGCTGGAAGGAGCCTGGGGACAAACAGGGGACACAGCAGGCTTGGTGAGGAGGGATTTGGGATTTCCGTGCTTGGGTGACACAGGCATACACAAATCCATTGAGAAAGCCGCTCTTAACAGCTAATCACAAATCGCTCGCTTTCAATTTGAGGCTCCGCTGCTTTTTTTCCCTTCTGCCTGATTTTAGCTCCTAATTCCACCACGCACTGAGGCTTCTGCTCTAGGACCCCGCTGAATCACGGTGCTAAATTGGGAAGTCTCCTGAAACACGTTTTGCCTTGCAGTGCCTATTGCGGGATTTCTACCAGCATACCCAGTGGAGATAAACAACCTAGCAAGCAAATAAATAAACTAATGTGGGGGTTTTTTTCGCCCCTCTATCTTCCTGATGAGATTTCAAAACAGACATCAGTTCAGGAATAAAGAAAAGAATTTTAAAAAAGAAATTTAAAAAAATTGTTTCTAAGATAATGAAGTTTTGTGTATTTTTAGTGCCAAGGAAAACAGACAAAGAAGAAAAGGAATGAAAGCAGCATGGATGCTACAATTTCTGTTTTCCTGAGCTCTATCGCCTCTAGGCTGTGGCTGCATCTTTCCACATCTTCCCATGTCTTCACAAAGGGTCTTCCTTGGTGTCTAGGTACACAATTTTAAGTAACACTGAAGTCAGTGGTACAAAGGTACATAATTAAAACCTAGATTTGCACAGCTCAGACCCTGAAGGACCTCAACTCAGCCCAGTGCCTCCTTTCAGAGGAAAAACCAAACCAAACCAAAAATATCAAAATCAAAGGACGAGCACAGGACCATGATATCTGCCAATGGGGATTTAAAGGCTCTACAGAGGAGGAATAAAAAGGTGGTAGGAGAGGGTTAACATCCGCAGAAAGGCTTGAAATGTGGCAATCGGAATAACTGTGTTTGGATGAGAAATGCTGAAGATTACGGGCTGCAACTTCTACAGCGGTGTTTGCATTGTGCACAATTGTGTGCAGATAACTGAGTTTTGGTTCTCTGCAGCTTACAATGAAACTGAAGAGAAAGGCAAGATGGATGGCAGTTGCCACAGGTAAGAAGTCTGGGCGTAGCTGTGAAGCTACTGGGTCAATACTGATAAATACACCAATCTATATGGTTTCTGACAGGAGGCACTCTACTCTCCTGTTTGCTGAAGGTGAATTACTACCATCTCTCACCCATTTGTTCTCATCCCAGAAGAAGCAGTAGGCAGAAGGACACTGTTGCCTGAGCAGGGCTGGGCTGTTCAAATGCACGTGGCTATGTGCTTATACCAGGGCACCTGAAGACACGCTCCTCACACTCAAAAACTCCAAATTGACCCCACGGCACAGGACAAGTTCACAACTCTTCCACAACCAAACCTGGATTTTAGCGTGGCAGGTACCCCAGCAAGCTTAACCCAACAAGCAAATTTATGTTTAGGATTGTAGCTAACACCTTTTCAAGCTGGATGTCTACTCAAAAACTGTCCTTACTGAAAGCCTGACCTTAGCAGAGCTGAGTGCATCCAGCTTGAAGTGATGTCAACGCCTGCCCTGTTGGCAACTTCAGTCTGCAGCATTAAAGGTGCCTATGTTTCCCCAAAGAAGAGACAAGAGCCCTGTGGAAAGAGCTGGTGGCCAGGTTTCTGAGGGAGAAACATTCATTTCTATAAGTAAATGGCACTTCCAAAAAAAAAAAAAACCCACCAAAAAAAAAATCTCTGTGTGTTTACATGGAACACGGCTCCTACCCCTTTCCCAAGCCCATAAAGGCCTCTTTAGCTCTTTCAGATGATGGCATGTGGAGCACGAGCCACGCTCACAGAAGAAAAAGAAACGCTCAAAAAGTATAAATGGAACCATTAATTTCTCTCTGCCACTAGCATTTTCCTCACCACCAACCAAGTTAACATCACTGTAATTATTTGCACCCCTGGCACCCAAGGATTCATTACAGAGACACTGGAAATAACTTCCAAACCCTTGTGAACAACTCGTGTTCCTCCATGGATTACCACCAGTCAGCCCAGATTGAGGGTCTTTAAAGGCACAGCTCCTGTGCCACATGCTCCAGCTTTACATGCCACTGGAAACATCTCCTTCGATGCTCTGGGTTCCCTCTACCATTTAAAAATTCACTTTGAAATGATCTAAACTTGCAAAAGCTGAAGAGTTATATTTTTGGACAGCCATGACTCAGGAAGGTGGGTACTGAGCTCCTGCTGCCACCACTTGGACTCCAGCAGGAACCTCAATCCCAGCAGATACTCAGGTGTTTCCTTAGCACTGGGACTTGGGCTTGAAATTATTTCTGCCCGTGGGGATGCCCACCGGCTGTGCCCAGCAGTGCACCATCACTCCGTGAAAGGCAGTCCCTGCTACTGGAAGCCTGCAGCATCTACAAGGGAGGTCCCACGGCCCTTCCCAAAGTGATCTTAATCTTTTTCCCATTAATTCCACCTATTTTTTCCCCTACTGCTGCATTCATCACTATTTATGTCCCAATTGACTGCAAATAATTGATCCCTGCCTGCTCTGAAACTGTTCTTTATGTATTTACAGATACCATGCTTCTCCTCAAGTCGTTTATCTCTCTGCATTGAGCTCATCCTCAACCTTTCCTATTACATGCCTTCTGCTTCCAAATCTTTCCTCCTTTTTGTTTGGTGGGTTTTTTTGTTGGTTTTTTTTTTTTTTTTTGGTTGATCCCCCTCTGACTATTTTCTAGTATATCCATTTAGATCAACAATGGTACCCAAAAGTAAATACAGCGCAGGAAGAAGTACTGGCAGCAGAGCGTAATAAATTCCCCTGCTTTGCATCTGACACGCTGGCTACTCACTAGCAACCAGCAACTTTGGATGCCAGCTCCAAGGGAACTAGGAGAGGCTTCGCTTTCAAAAAGCACAATACATCCCGTCTTAGAAGTATAGAGGGGTTTTTTTTCCACAAGGAGTACTCAGTATCAAGGACTACTTCTGAAATAAAAACCAAAAAAAAATCCATCCAGCTGGTTATTTGAAGTAGACTTCCCACAGCCAGAGCTGGAGGTTCAAACCTCAGTCCTCTCTGAAGACCACATCACGGGAACGCTCAGGTAACCCATCCTGAGACCCTCACTTTTCTCTGGGCCACTAACTCTGTACTTAACATGTCTTTACACTCTGTATATTTAAATATTGCTTCCTGCCTGAATCATGCCGTGTCTTCGCTCACTCTTTTTTTTCATCAGCTTTGAGCCATTTGTCCAATCACTCCCTAAAAGACTTCACTTTAAACAGAATTTCTGAGTTTTAGTAAATAATTAAAAAAAACTAAAACTAGTACCTTTTTAATTTATAAAACGAGACATTTCGTAGCACACAGGTCCCTTCCAGGGCTGCTCACGTAACCCAGAGACAACTCACAATTTTGCATGCACTTAAGCCCAATCCTATTCAATGAAGTTTTTCCTCAAGCTTGAGGTCCAAGAACTCCCTTACTATCACTGGCTCGGTGGGGACAAGTCAGCAAGCCAATGCACAGCCCAATAAATGAGCCTGAGAGGTGGAAACCCATCGCTTTGCTCTTTACAGCACAATAGAGTCCTGACCTATAACCAGAGCTCCTAACTGCCAGCAAAATTAAACCAAAATTGAGGCAAAAATAACCTGGGGTTGTTCCCTACTGAGGCCAACCTCTTTGAGAGACAATTAAATATTCCCATCTCCATCACCTTCTTTTCATCAAATGGTGCAACTCTGCAGAAGCAGTACTGCAGGCACACCGCGCCACACAAGCACGGCGAGTCCCACGCTCCTGGGAAGCTCTGAGCGGGCAGCACGTCCACACCTCTGAATGGTCCACACTTGAGGGGGATGCCTGATGTCCACAGACACGCAGTACAACACATGTGCGCCATACATCCTATCTATCCACGGCACCTTCTCTGCATGTGCCACAGAGATTGTCTCAGCATGCACAACAGACACTTCCAAGCATCAGGACATGCCTCTGAGTGTCAGGAACACGGACAAATCTACAGTTCTCAAATCCAGCACAAATCCAGAAAAAAAAAAGGGATACATCCCAGAAAATCTGAATTTAAAGTGACCCCTCACTAGCGCTGATAGAAGACAACTGTCATAGTTGAATGGAAAGCAAAAAGCCTTCCAGAAAGACAGAAAAGCCGAAAAAGGTACCTTTTCCCTGCAGCCATGTGGCAAAGAAACATGCCTACTAAGAAGCACCAGCGCATCTCCAAAATCTCAACACAGACTATGGATTAATAAGTACTTCCAAACCAGAAAGTATCATGCAAAGAACAGCGTTCTCTTTGAATAAATCAACAGATGCTGTATACACAGACCCATTACTGCAGGGAGATTCTCAAGGATCTCAACACTATGCAAAAACTTGAACAACAAGTACTAGCGAGCCCCTCCACATGCCAAGAGGTAGGACCTCTTTGTCCACCCAAATGAGACCCTACTAACAGCTACTGCACACAATTTCAGCCAAAAAGTCACATTCACATGCTTTCCCCAAATAATGCCACCACATCCACCTTCAATCAATAAGTGCTTCTGCTGGCTAATCCCAACAGGCTGTCAGCCAAACTCAAAAGCCCCGCACTCGGGGCCGCTGGCATCACAAGGCTTTTAGGACATTATGCTCAGACAGAAGATGGAGAACAGCCTGAACCAGACATGGCAGACAATGCCAACATCATCTCGGAGCAACCCTGTGACTTGCAAACTCAAAGTGCCACAAATTTTGCTCTGAATATTCAAGACGCCTAAAGGAACTGCAGTCCAGAAAGGCTCATTAGGGTACATTTTCCAAATTGCTGCTCAGTCTCCCCCTTAAATGAACACTGTGGATAAACTGCAATTTTCTACAGAACTTTCATTGCCTGAAATGCACTTTTCCCACAACTTACTTTGTGTATTTTTAGTGATCATGACAAGTAGAAAATGCTCACCTCCTTTGGCAGACTTTTCTCCATCATTTTTACCGTCAATGATCTTGCTTGTTCTAAATAAGGACAAGCCCCAGGTAGAAGCACTTAATTATAACGCTGTATAGTATCCTGGCGCCTCGTATAATTCCTATATTTGCAGATTCAAGATATCAGTTTGTATGGCAGGTTGTTAGTCTTCAGATAATAAATTTCATGTCCTTGATTACCAGCTACTGCTGCTTCTTACTTAATAAGGATTTGGGAGTCCATGACAAATGCATCCGTATACCCCAAGAAACATCAAGCTGTGTTTTGACGTTTCAAATAAGAAATGTGCCATACGAGGCGGGTAACGGGGCCTCGCATTGTCGGACGATGCGTTGGAAGAAAGCTTCCGCACGGGTCTGGTTCTGAGCCCACCCATGTCAGCCAGGTCTCGATGGCCTCTACAAGTAGAGACCAACTTAAAATCCAATCAGCAGCCACAGTACAAGCAGAAAAGCCCTGCCATATCCCTTTATACATTTTCTCCATGACCTGGAAGACCCGCTTGAATAAACTAGATTATACTCCTGTACATCTCTGATCAGTTAATCCTTGGGCAAAGCTTATGTTTTAGAGGCAACTGTGGCAACAGCATCAGGCTAGTTATTTAAATAAAAGACTGTTTGAACTGCATTTATAGCAAAATGTGGAAGTTCATGCTCTGTATGTTCTCCAACACCTTTCCCAACGTGCTGTGCTCACCTGGCCAAAGCTCCTTTGACAAAAATAACCAGTACCTGGGGTCAGGGGCTCAGATCAGCCAACCACAAAGTTTTAAACTTCATCTGCCGGCTGCCCTCTTTCCCCCTAATGTGCGACTGGCTGAAAAAGCCCGATGTATATACTGTCAAACCATAATTCTTTTTATTTGCTGTCAGGTTTCTGAGTCTCTGGAGCACACATGCTTCCTATTTTTGAGCTCTTTTGCACAGCCACAGAATGTAAAAACTGACACGTGTGGTGGGGGTGGATGCTGAGGGAAGGAGGAAAACTAAATGAACACAGGAATGCTTCTGAAATCCCACTGTAGTAGCTGGGGCTTTACAGGGAGTAAGGGAACACTCCCTGAAGCACCAGCAATAAAATCACAGAAGCTGGCAATAGTGTCGCTATTCGAGATGCACAAAAGCACCAGCATCCAGACCTCAGGACACTGGAGGTCTATGATCATCATCACCAAACAGTACTGAAAAATAAAAAAAAAATTGTAGGATATAACTAACAGCAGAATGCTTTTAACTTTGGCAACTAAACTTCTGCTTCCTGTCAAAAAGAAAAGCAGTTTTAAAACCCCCAGTCAAAGACGGACTTTGTGGTCACGTTTTCAATCACGTCAGTTCTGTCCCCAACACCGTCCAAGCTGATATGAACCAGAACAATGTCAAACTCTTCCATTTGTCTTGCTATTTCTTCTTACTCTGAATTTCCAAACTCTCTCTCAAGAGGCCAGGAATAACTGGTTAATCAAAAACACCCTATGGTTTTTGTTAATAGCATTTTTTTTAAATGAGTCTAGCATTCCTGCTTGCAATCCACAATAACTCCACGTTAGTTACATGAAGATATCACCCTGCTTTGGGTGGATGAAGAAATCTTATTTTCCTGTTTACATTCAAGTTACCAGCTGATATTCTAGAAATAAAAAAGTATTTAAATCCTTCCTATCCAATTCTTTTAAACCACCACTATATTAAAAGTTACATCATGAAATAAACAGTGCTCATGGCCGCAACTAACCAATACTTTCCACTGAAAAATTCTGCTGCTTTTGGTTTTGTTTTTGAAGGCAAGTATTTAACTATTAGCTCCTTGGTTTATCCTTGCTTTTGAGAAAAGTTGTTCTGAGGAATCAGACAATAACGTTGCTACTCGAACATAAATTTTCATGGGAAAATTATTTACATGCTTCCATTCTTGAAGAATGATGGGAGATAAGAGCCAACCTCTCTTTCTGAGCTGCTGAATATGCAGAACTTCAACAGAACTGGTCTACTTGATTAAATATCAATTTATGTTTATGCAAAACTTAATATGAATGTATCTTTGCCTTAAAGGCAATAATCTGTTCCCTGCATATATACTTCATTCTGTTATTGAATGCCTCCTCTAATGAATAATTGCAATAATTATTTTTTATTAAAATGTTCTGGAAAACTCTCAGGCCATTTTTAACCAACGAATTTTGCCATTACATTTGCCACATACAAATGCTGCAAAGAGAAATACTACTCAGCCTTCCAAACTGCTACTAAATGCTTTGTAAAGCACTAAAGTGGCTAACTCCTTGCCCACCCTTTCAGGCAACGTATTCCTGTAACCTTCACAACCTTTAGGTGAAAGCAAGCAAACTACTTCTGCAGGAGGAAAAACAGGGAATTCTGTATAGGAATTACTTCAAGAGTCTCCATCCATTCAACACCCATTAAAGTCTTATTACTTCATGGAATCATAGAATAGCTTGGGTTGGAAGGGACCTTTAAAGGCCATCTAGTCCAACCACCCCTGCCAAGGAGCAGGGACATCTCCAACCAGATCAGGTTGCTCAGAGCCCTGCACAACCTGGCCCTTTAATGTCTCCAGGAATGGAGCATCTACCACTTCTCTGGGCAACCTGTTCCAGTGTTCTACCACTCTCATTGTAAAAAAAAATAAAAATTCCTTATATCATGTCTAAATCTACCCTCTTTTAGTTTAAAACCATTACCCCCTGTCCTATCACAACAGACCCTGCTAAAATGTTTGTCCCCATCTTTCTTATAAGATCACTTAAAGTACTGACAGGCCACTATAAGGTCTTCCTGGAGCCTTCTCTTTTCTGCAGGCCAAACAACCCCAACTCAGCCTGGCCTCATAGGAGAGGTGCTCCAGCCTTCTGAGCATCTTCATGGCCCTACTCTGGACTCCCTCCAACAGGTCCACGTCCTTCTTATGTTGTGGGCTCCAGAGCTGGACACAATATTCCAGGTAGGGTCTCACAAGAGCGGAGTAGAGGGGGAGAATCATCTCCCTTGACTTGCTGGCCACACTTCTTTTGATGCAGCCCGGGATGCGGTTGGCTTTCTCGGCTGCAAGCACACATTACCAGCTCATGTTGAGCTTCTCATCCACCAGCACTTCCAAGTCCTTCTCCTCAGGTCTGTTCTCACTCCCTTTATCCCCTAGCTCCTACTGATACTGCGTGTTGCCCCAACTCCTGTGCAGGACCTTGCACGTGGCCTTCTTGAACTTCAAAAGGTTCACACAGGCCCACCTCTCCAGCCTGCCAAGGTCTCTCTGGATGGCATCCCTCCCTCCAGCGTGTTGACTGCACCACACAGCTTGGTGTCATCAGCAAACTTGCTGAGGACGCACTCTATCCCACTGTCCATGTCAATGACAACCATACCTCACTGTACCTCAATAAAGCTGGACAGCAAAGGGGGAAATGAAGGCGAGTCTGGCAGGAACCTATATACGATTATAGGGCATACAGGGCTTCAAGCGCTGCTCACCTCCAGGTTTGCCTATGTAATACCCCAAGAGACTGCCTAGTGTCCAATCTCTGCATCTGTACAGCACATCCTAACAACAGCTCTCTCCTTCAAAAGGTTGTTTTGCAGCTGAGAGTAACACTTTCCATAATGAAAAGCACTAAGTGCTTGATAAAGGTCAACGCTGCTGTGCCCATGGTGAAACAAGCTATTTGCATGACCTTCCTCCAAAGCACCATCAACACGGTGACTTCTTGGGGTTTTACAGGCATGACAGCCGACTGAGACATCACACGTTAAACTCCAGCACTACCATGCAGGCATAACCTTTCCCGGGCTCCACAAACGAGACACAGTAGCTGTTCAATGCACGTACCTCTGAACCCCTTCCTAGGGCCTGCAACCCAGCAGATGGCCATCACGGGCAAAGAAGTGACTCGTGTCAGCAGAGCTGTGTTCGCATCTGCAAAGCTGGTAGTAGGTGTGGCAAACAGGGTGCATGCTTATTTTGAGACAGCACAGTCTACATGCTACAAACTATTCTGCACATGCTACAAATGCTGGTGGGACTGCAGTTTTGGCCAGAAGTAGCTCAAGCCATCTTCCCCTCGGCATGCACAGAGCAAATCCCAGCTGCCACCCTGCAACACCACCACTCACATGTTCCTCCTCAAAGCTCTTCCCAAACACTCACTCATTAATTCTGCCAGCACTTCTGAGAAGCAGACACCTCTGTTATCCACAAATTACTGACTGGGAAGCCAAGGGAGGGAGCTGGAGGCTTGAATATTCAAGGGGACTGCGAGGCATTAAGGGTGGCATTCAGTTGCCCTAAATTCCCAGGTCCCTGTACCTAAACATCAACGGCCCCAAAGGTTTCTGGAGGGCAGCTGAAAACAGATGAGTGAAAGGCAGGGCAACCACAGGCACCTCAGTGAAATTAAGCATCAACACAGTCCTCAATGTCCAAATCCCACCCTGCTTTTGGCTTTCCCTCAGGCTCTTTTCAAAACTCCAGTGCTGGAGATGTCCTCAGAGGACCAAAACTCTGAATGAGAAGCCCCCCACCTCAGCCTCGCGCTCAGGACCATGCAGCCATCCCCTCTCTGCACTGCCACGCTGCAAAAAAGAATACGAAACCAAGCCTCCGCGGGACAGACACTATAACACACCCAGATCAAACAACCAGGTGAGCAGACACCTGTATGATCTCAGACCAGTAAATATAGGTTGCACATCTTCAGGTTTTTAACCAAAGTAAGAAAATGAAAGTTCTTCCCATGGCCTGAACAATTCACTTACACAGGCCAAAACAGGTGAATTATACGTTTATTTGCTGAGCAGAAACATAGGTTCTTTTTCTTTTTTCTTGTTCTTTTTTTTTTTTTCCTAACACCGTCGACTGGACAGTCCTTGAGCAAAGTGACCTAAATTTGGAGTTAGCCTTGCCTCCAGCCAGGTGTTGAACTAGATGCTCTGCAGCAGCCTGCTCCAACTGTAATTCTTCTCTGACTCTCTCCACCACAGCACTGGGACATTTTTGGCACTCTGAGCCTTGCAAATCACTGGTGGGCAGCAAACTGAAGAGCATACAGCTAGGAGGAAGGTGAAAGAAGCCAGTGCAGAGAAGGAGGGACAACAAGGAGACCAAAAGAGAGAAAAGAATGAAGGAAGCTGCAGAGAAGAGTGAGAATTTTGCTTGGTCACTAAACAGAATAAGCCAGATTGTCAACTGGTGCAGACTGGTCAGACTCGTCTCCATCTGCAGAGCTGGCCATGCTGGGGATGGATGAAACACAAGCATCAGTGACGTGGCTCTAGGAAGGAAAGTCATGCGAGCGACTGGTGTTTTGCCAGGATACGCACCCAGATGCTGACAATGCTGATTGTGGAACATCCAGTACCATTTTTAACCTGTTCTTTTTTAAAGCACTTCTACAAATATTTAAGCTCCAGAAGTCCCAGTGATGAGCACGATACACAAGTTTTCACAGCAAAGAAAGAAAAAAAACAAATGAGATCGATGATCTTCGCTGGTCTAACCTTTCCCTCAGGCTGCGCTCATCACTGCTGGCGCATACAAATTTGGTGCACGTGAGGCTAGAAGATCTACTGCAACAAGTTTTCTCTCGTTCTGCACTAGTTTAGTATTTCCAAGCCGTCTCCGTGCCTAGTGACACGCAGAGTACTTGTCTTCTCATATCACGCGTAACACGGCAGGCAGGCACTCCGTAAAACAGCGTACTTAAATACAGCTGACGTGGAACAATTACTATCCCGTAAAACGTTATAATGGAAGAACTACCAGAGCCTTTTCGTACAACTCCAGAAATGATACAGGTCCTTCTGCCTTCATACACTAATTGCACCGAAATTGCATCCAGTGAGTCCATGCATATTTAATCAGGTCTGGGGCTGCTGAATACACTGCCATTGCATGGGGTGCTATCAGCCAGAACCATAAATTATTAACTTTGTCAACTAAACTTCTGCTGGATAATTTTAGGTTGGCGGTGCGCTGTTTGACTGAGGCAAAGCTTGCTTTGTGTATCCCTTTATCATTAATATTCTTCCCAGGTTTCCTACGGCACTGAAGTGCTGGGAAGGGTCACTGCTCAGTTCAAGACAAGGCCTCCAGGGAGGAGGTGGTGCCTCAGACAGACTGTATTATAAGCCATTGCTGAATATTTTCCTAAGCAAAGCACCTCCTCTTGGGTCATGTCTAATCTCATCACTAATTATACCCCTTTGTTAAGGCCAAAGAACATATCTGGTAGTCATCTTTATTAGGCAAAGATTAATAAATAGACATGATCCTGCTTTTCAGCCTTCCAAGGAACATGTAAAGCACAGCTAAGCGCTAGGAAAAAAACACAGGGAAAAAATCCAATAAATGAATCTGTGCCTTCACAAGGCTTCGCCCATTAAATAAAACGAGGCTGTGACAGCTCCTCTTTGCTCCAGGTCCTCTCCACTGAGCTCACAACCCACAGCCCGTGGTAGGCGTGCGGGCTGAGCACATCAGCTTCAGCCCTGCTGCAGCAGGCAGTGCCGGCCTCCATCGCCACCTCTGCCGCCAGCTTCCCCAGCTGCTCCCACCCTGCGCTCCATTTGCTTCTGTCCCTCTCACTCCACCTGACTGAACGGCACCTGGTTTCTGCAGGCACCCAACGAGCATTCGCAAGCGGGGTGCCAGCACCGGCTGCTGGCAGGGGTACACCGGGGCAGCCGCACGCTGCTTCTGATGAGCAGGGCTGCGATCACCTCCCGTTTACGCTTTGCTCTGCAGGGAGCATAATGGACCTCTGGTGATGTTCACAAGAGCTACTATAAAACATATATATATATAAAACAATACATAACGAGCAGCCCTGTGTGGGTATAGGAGGGATGCTACCCAGAAATCACCACACAAGCAATGAGGAGTGGAGTCATCAAGTTCTTCTTCCCAGCTTTCCCACACTTTTCATGAGGGACAGCGGGGTTAAAGCCGTCAATCCATTTGCTGTACTCTTTTTTTCCCAACCGCACCAAGATTTATTCCAGGCTGCCAGCCCGCAACTATGTGCATTTTGAGATTCTCAAAATAAATGCACTGTAGAGGTACAAACTATCTCTATCCAACATTAATTATTATTAATGCTAATTACTCACTAACATGAAACACTCCCCACGGAAGATGCAAAACATGTATCTTTAGCTGTCGGCCTGCGCAACAGCTGGTGGAGCTGAGCGCGGCAGGCATCTGCTCACCAGGGTTTTTTCCTGACAGGGAGGCTGCCTTACAGCAAAGGTCTCACACTTAGCATTACAAATCAGCAAACCTTGGGGAGAAAAATGGAAATTCTGAACCAAGGAACAAAGCACTGTATGCAGACCAGTGTTTGCTAAGGTGCCATTTATCAAGCAAAGCTGTATGCATCAGCTCATAGTCACCGTACCTCCCTCTAAACAGGCACTCCTTACCAAAAAGAAAAAAAAAACCCAAAGGCAATCCCTGTTATCAGCACTGTTAAGTACCATACGAAAGCAGCGCCCAACCTACTGCTCTGTAAACTCAGCTCAGTGAAAAGTCCCCTGGAAATCTGCACCCTGGAGCGTAATCCCCCATGTGCATTCCCATCACAAAGTTTACACGTCATTTGTGCCCAAATCCAAGGAAAGCAGTAAAAGGAACCACCCTAGCTCGGCTGAGACACATCTCTTGGACTGGGTAGCCCTCAGTCAGCCCAGGAACATCTACATGTAAATTTAACTGGTTTGGAGTCATGCTTGTGGTTTAACAAATGTAACTCCGAGTACGACCAGCTCCCACCCCTACATCCAAGAGGTCCTGCTGCCCTTGGCAAAAATCCCAAGCAGACGCCCACCAGCCCAACCTTGGCCCTGGGGAAGTCCCACGTACGGACGGCTATTTCCAGTCGAGCTACTGCCACACAAGCCCACCCCACCTGCAGATTGCAGCGGGGGCTGAGTATGCAAGAAGAGCATAAAACCACATTTCTGGCACCTGGCTGCCTACAGGTCGCTGCTCGCCCTCTCCTCCGTGTGCGGTACCCAAGAGCAGCATGTCACTGAATCACCCGCGCGCTGGGACACGAGAGGGCGTACGCTCAAGTACTGCTGCACCAGA
This sequence comes from Tetrax tetrax, assembly GCA_009806455.1. Taxonomy (NCBI): domain Eukaryota; kingdom Metazoa; phylum Chordata; class Aves; order Otidiformes; family Otididae; genus Tetrax; species Tetrax tetrax. The sequence continues at coordinate 878,203 of WHYT01017426.1, forward strand.
CATCGGATTTTGCGAGGTCATCACTGAACACAGATTGGGTAATTTGTACCACTAGCTAGTACCATATTTTGCACATAGATAAAATATGTTCACAACTCCCGGCCAAAACAAAAATCAGCATTTGGGGAAGAGGAAAGCAAGGAGGTTTAAGGCCAAAGGGTAGGCGGGAGCTGATGGACGTGAGCAATGGGAAGGTGTTTAACTGGAAGCACAGGGAGAACGCACGGAGGGCTTGGTGAGGAAGCCAAGAGGAGCTATCATGGCAGAAAACGTTACACCAAGAGAAGACAGTAGCTGAAGACCCACGTTGGACAGGTTTGGCTCCTGACACTGAAAGACAGCACATGTTCAAGTCAGCCTTAGTTGGAAGAAGGGGAGGGTCTGAGACAACCACAAGTAAGGAGAAGTGCAGAAAGTGAGCTAAAGCCACCAAAGTGTAACTGGTTTAATTTTCAAATACAACCATGCAAACAAAGCGCCTCCCATCTGGGGTATGTGGTGAGAAGCCACCCCAAACCCGCTCATGTGGTTCATGAGGTCACCAAAAGCCCAGCACAATTACATCCTTCTTTCAGAGCTACTTATTACTGTAACACACCACATCTTCTTTTCTCTTGGCTCATAAGTACAAATATTTTAAAAGGCCTACAACCATGCTGCTACTTTGACAGCTTTTGAGAACAAAAAAAAAAAAAAAAAAAAAAAAAAAACAGGAGAAGGAGGACAATAGCCCACCTTACAAGCTTGTCCCCAAAACACAGGTTTACAACACATAGCCCAGTTTCTGCCCTGACATGCAATTGTGCTCTTACAGGGATTTCTTTGGAGTACCATGGCATAGAAGTGGTAATGATTTACCTCACAGAGTTACGTTTTTATATAGAGACTGTCCTCTTTCCATTTTTGAAGAGGAGGATCTGCTGCTTCAGTAGCCAAAGGCTAAGCCACATAAAGGCAATGCCTGAAGTCCCAAATTAAAGATATTGGACAGACAGGACATTAGGTACCTAGGGGAGGCACCAAGAAAGACTCTCACGGTTGCAAACTAGAGCAGCAGTCAGGATCAAACCAAAGGCCTTTGTGAGAGAAAAACAAAGCACTTGGAGGCAAGGATCAATATTCAGTTCAAAACACAACTGTTGTCTTAAAGGGAAGGGTTAAATTCACATAATGAGCTCATCCTGCAAAAACCTTACGTTGAGGTTTTTATTCAGACAAACGCCTATTGATTTCATCTTCAGTGCAAACTTCATGATCTGGTGAAGAAACAGCTTATGAAGAGATTACAAGGTCTGATTTGAGAGCGTGTCAATGACAGCATGGGTTGAGCTTACTTCATTTAGGAGAAGAGGAGCAAGCCTCCTCCCACAAGACTAGACTGAAACCCAAAAATCTATATGGGAAAACGTGCTGCAAATGGAGAGGGTAAGAAAAAAAAGTGGATAAATCATTTATGGCTACTTAGGATACGTGTAACTATTTCCCACCACTTCCAAAGGGCTCTGAAACCACGGGAGGGGGAAGCCACCTGGACAGGTGGGGCAAAACCAATGCTCAGAAAAGTACGGACGTACAAGCTGCAGCAGATCAACACATCTCCTAAGCTGCTGCTTCCAATTTACCTCTGCTAAGCACAATACAGTGACATTTGGGTTCCCCAAAAAGAGTAAGGGGAAGGAGGGAAGTAGATTTCTTTATTATAAGGCTGACAAAGGGGGCAGAGGGAAGCTAGATTGGTAGTGACAATGTAAAATGCTGCAAAAATATACACAAATAGCTCCTTTAAAAAAAAAAAAAAATTATGTGCTTTGCTCATGGCCACAAAAAGCACTGCACTCAGCATATTTATGGTCTGTGTGTTAGTTTTCCACATCAAAATGACTGCCAGTGCCTCAAAACTTAAACTCTCACTGGAACCCAGAAGCTTCTGTTGATTTTTGTCTACATCATCTAACCTCTGTGAACCTACACTGGTATCAATGACTAAACTGCTCTGAAATAGGTTTACAGCATTTCCAGAACGAGCAACGTGTGTAAATATTGGACTTATGTTTCCAGAGTAGTCCAGCCAGAAAAACCCTGCATTCAAATGGCTGAAACTGGAAATAACACACTATTTTTTTTAATAATGCATAGAATTTACCATCACAATTTGCTAAATTTACACAAATATATGCACTTCTATACACATTTCTATGTGTGCATGTGTATTTACTGTTATCTTTACACAAGAATCTATGGGATGCTTATGAAAATGCATACCTGCATTTTCAGAACACCTGCAGTGTGCCCAGTCATCACACAAAAGCCAACTTGTGCCAAATACAAAAAAGAGGAAAATAAAATCAAATTACAACAGGGCAAAAAAAAAAATTGTTTGTAATCAGATTTCAAGCATATCTACCTGTTGAATGGAAACCTGTATAACATTTTTTTTTTTTTTTAAATAAAAATATTATCTAGCTCCTGCAATAGTTCTTGATCTAACAGTTGTCCTTGGTTCTGCAAGGAGGAAGAGTTTGCCAGCGGCCAGAGCATGCTCCTGGGAGACGAGACCTCTGGGGTTCATCCAACTCATTGCCTGACTTCTGCCAAGCATGTCCTCTCTGTGTGCCCATCAAAAAAACCCACTTCACTGGCCCAGAGGACTTGCCCACAGAGCTGCAGTATGGCATATACCCTCAACTTTTCATACCTGGGTCCTCCTCTGTTAACCTCTAATTGACTTTTCCAACAGGGCGTGGCTGCACTTGTCTCCGAAGCCATCACATTTCACATAGGGATGGAGAGAGCAGTTGCTTACGTACCTTCCGCTCTTGTGCTATTTTGGTAATCTTGCTGGAACACTTATCTATCAAGCAGAGAGCACACCTTATATGGGAGCATCTACCAATGCATTCAAGTCTTCCAGCCCATAAGAAGCAATTTGATCCCCACCCCATGGCATCAGCAGCCAGTAAATGTAACTCCTGTTACAACAGCTGACAGACTAAAGCAGAAGTAACAGCACACCAGGCAATGGGATCCCCAGCAGGTGCTTTCCTCTGCCAGTTGTTGCACGAAGGGCAGGAATGCTTCCCTGGCCCCAGTCCACTGCCGGTGAGAAAATTCTTCCCGTCGCCCTCAAGAATGAAGAGTGCAGCACGGCTCTGGATGTTAAGCTGAAATAACTCATTTCAGCATGGAGTATTACGTTCTGTGCCTCTCAACATACAAGCAACCCTGAAGCGTGGGGCCCAAGTCCGCTGCAAATTAAGTCAACAAGAGCATTCCTAGTGAAATACCCAGGAGCTGGTTTGGACCACAAGTGACCACGAATGCTGTCCCGAGAGGCTAGAGGAGTAGGTGGACATGTATGTGGTGGTCAGTCATGACCATCAAGGACCAAGCACTAACTCAATATACAGATACCCTTCTATACGTACATAAAGCGTGCTTTGCCTATTTTGACAATGGCAGTTCCGTTTCAGGCACTGATAACAAGCAGGCAAATGTAATACAGCATACTAAGTAGAAACAAAACAATCTTTTCTTCAGATCCTCTCTTGGTAAATTTTTTCCTGCAAAGTGGAAGGAGGCTAATTTTCGCTTCATGTGGGAATCATAAAGGCATGCAGATTAACACTTTTATTCTATTTTCTTGCAAAAGTTGCCATTTCTCATAAACTATATTAAACCCTAGGCTCCGAGTTGGAGAAGATGGTGCTGCTCAACGCTGTGAAAACAATAAGATTGTATGTTGGCTGTGCAGCATCCCCTGCCCTGCTGGAGCTAAGTAAATTATAACCTTCACTTATTTCAGAGGAACAGTCCCAGCTGCAGAGAAATGATTCTTTCAAATGACAATATAAAATGATACAGTCAAGCTGCCTGACTTCATTCCCGGAGAGATTTTCTCTCGGGATGCAATCTGGTTCGAGTGGAGGGACTTATCTGAAAACTGCATCAGAATACAGAGGATAGAGCTGTCAGCAGCGGTCTCAACCGCTTGCAGAGAGGAATATACGTGGAAACACTCACGTGCAATTATTAAAAAGGAAGAGAGTCACCCTAAATGTTTTTCTATGTCCCTGAAGGGCTCCCTGAATTAATAAATATTCACTCATTATGTTTCAGCTGTTACCACTGCAGCAGGTTCCGAGGGCAGGATTTAAACTCAGGGCTGGGGGAGGAAGGAAGGGGGCCCTTCACCACAAGCAAACTAAAATGTAATTTCCAGTGGATAGTATTTGGGCCCTGAGGAAGTCAAGGTGGTTGCTTCATCACTGCAACGTCCTATAAGATATGGTCATCAAGCCTGGTCTCTACAGCTCAAGCCATCAAGAGCACTCTGCAACTGAGGCAGGCCTCAATATCACAGAAACGTCCTCATGTTTGGGTGCTACAAAAACCTTCAGTCTAGCTGGGATGTCACATCCTGGGCTTGGCTTGAAGATAAGACCGAGGAGCTCAGAAAGTGAATAACAGATAGAAATATTCATTGCAATCGGAGAAAATGCATGGAAGCAATGTAATGTGGAGACTGTGGCTGAAGGAGGACAGACCCCAGCACCAGCCTAACCTAACAAGTTTCAAGGTGCTGGACAAAAGCTGCTCAGAAAGAAAGTCCACCTTGCAGTGAATCCCCTCCCCCACCCCTCCCACCAATTAGTCTGAAGAAATAAGTTCTGCTGCTGTTGCTGGGGGTTTTTTGTTTGTTTTGTTCTGGGGGAGTTTTTTTGGGGGGAAAGGGTAAAGGAGACTAAGCAAAAAGACATTCTCAGTGGCTGGTTGAGGGAGACACGAGACAGAAGAAAAAAATCACAATCTGGGATTTCTATGCCCGTGCGATTTTCACCCTCGGTGTAGACTGCCTCTCCCCAATACACAGGTGTGCCCTGACTCTTCTACACCTCCACAAATACTGCATCCACCCACCTCTGCCGGTGAGCAATCACCCATCCCACCAGCAGCAGCCACACTTCACCAGGCACTGCAGCACACCAGAGGTTGTATTTTAACCATCCTGAGGACCCAAGGACTGGGTGCACGTACTGCACAGACCGCTTCGAGCACATGGTGGCTGGGGTGTGCAGTTTAGGAGGCACAAGGGAAGGGAAGCAGCACTAGCTGCCTCGCACAGTGAAAGGTGATGCTGTACCTAGGGGTACTACTGGGGACAAAGCAATGGTCTCCCCTGCCCCTATGCACCACCAAATTGTGACACCCTCGTGTCACGGCCCACAGGCTAGCTAGCGCTCACGGAGGGCAATGCTGGCAAGACAGGCTGATAGCAGAGAAGAATACAAGTCAAATAGCTGATCACATCTTGCTCGATCACTACTCATATGTACACATCCATCAAACTGCTTTTTGAGTCAAGAACCTCGTTCCAGCCAAGGTGTTTGCTCTTGCAAAAGCATGAGGATAATCGCAAAACAACAAAGCAACTGTGTTACAGGTATTTACTAAGACCTTCACTGACATTCACATAAAACATTTTGCAGTATCACAGAGGAATGAAGAAAAAAAAAAAAACTCCCACACCATCAGCCTGTGTTTATGGAAGCCTCTCAGAAGCACAGCTGGCTTCTAGTTTCCAGTACAAGACATGAACTAGCACCCCGGGGACTGGGGAACAAAACCAGGGTAAATCTACTTGTTTAGCACATGTGAGAAGGTAGGTGCTACCCGCTCCAAATCAGAAGCCTACAAACTACATGCCAATCTTGTGTTACCCTGTTGGAAATTACTAACTGGGCTGGGGCCAAGGAGAACTCACTCATCGCTTAACTTTCACTTGCTGCGGAAGTCCCAGAAACAAGGGATGTGACCTTGACAGATTGCAAGCACACAGGAATGACAGAAGGGGCCATAGGGCGCATATTATCAGCAAACACACCTGAAAAGTAAGGTAGTTTGAAAAGAGAATAGCAAGTCTTTGCTGGCACCCTGGTCACGACCCTCACAAGTTCTACCTTCTGTGCTTAGATGAGCAGATAGAGGACCTTTTAGGTTTTTTTGCCATGTGAGCATAGCAGGGGAAAAAAGCAGCAAAGCTTCCATTGTCAGGCCATTCAAACAAGGCAGGCAGCAAGAATTAACCCATGAGAGCCGTGCAAACAGGCTGAGAAGGGTCTGTTAAGGCTGGAAGCATACTCAAGCACCAAAGCAACAGATCAGTAGGGTTTCCCCTCAGCCAAGAAACAAGACATCTAACATTTCCTTTTCCACTTTCCCAGAACCTTTGAAAAATGGCATAAAATTAAGAAAAATACCACTGCCAAAGTAGCTGCAGTTTTAAGCTGCTTGCATGACAGAAGAGAGTACAATAAGTTTAAGTGTGACTTCCAGCCAGAGCCAGTTCCCACTGGCGTAACCAACATCAAGAAAGAAATCCAGGTCCTTTCTCACACTGCCTCAAGTACAAACCAGATTATTTTACCCTAGCACACAGGAATGCTAAGCAGGTCCACTTAAGAATGTATTATTTGCTCTTGGACATATTCTCCTGTAGTCCTGGAAGGCAATAACATTTGCTTTCTGCAACACATCAAACTGAATACTTGCATTTGATTAGCCAGTTATGTGAGGTATCCTCAGGCTTTCTCTGCTCCTCTGCATTTTAATAATCTCCTTTTAATTTCTGGCTGATAGTATTTTCACCCCAAGTGTATTTCTACACACCTATGCTAATTCCAACACCGCAAGCAGCTGCCCGTTCTTCTTCACTCTCCTGGTCTTCCTACACTTTCTGTCTCACAGCTGCTATCGCTATGTGAAAAGCATGCCCAATTTGCCATCTTCAGATAACTGGGTATTATACACCTCACTCCTGCTTTATCCAGGCCACTTGTCAATGCATAGAAAACTTCACAGAGACAGCACCAATATTCTTTCACACTATACAGCCACGTTCCAAGATTTTCCATAGCTTGAGCCTAGAGCTGCTCAAACTATGTAACCAATCCATTAGTGTCATATGAAAACCAAGTTTTTAATCTTATTTTTCTGCAGAATGAAAAATATCATAATGCTAAGCTTGAAATAAAATTATGATTTGTACTTTAAGTACGATGAGTATTTTTCCAGATTTTGCTTTAAGCCCCCTCTGGTGCCTGCAATCCCTTGAAGCATTCTTACACTACATCATATGAAAATAAACTGCATTTATCCCCTGTAGAGTCAATCTGCGCACCAATAATAAACACCCTAAGCCTGCCTCTTTTAGTATGCGAAACTCTGACCTCAGACGTATATACAAGGTTACCACTGACTTTAATGAAGACAGGAAAGTATACTTAACGGCAAAGTCAGGAATATGGTCTAGTTTTCCTCAATATTTCATAACCACTCCATTCCTAAGGGCCTTTTTACTCAGGCCTCTGTAATGAGCTTTTGTGAGCTACACTTCCCAGGAAACCCCTTTCCCCCTTGACTCCAAATTTCAGAAACCTTAATTTAACTGGGAATATCAATAGCAACTCCAGAGACCATTTTTAATCCCACGTATTCTTGTGATGCTGCTTTGTGACACGTTGCTCTTTCACAGCCTCTGCTCATCACCCATTTGCCACAGCACGCTGAAAACAACCCGGCCAGGCATTCAGCTCCCATGGGCTCAGGAACATAGGGAGAAGCTTCAGGCCACATGCCAAAGCCATAGGTAAAGCAGGGATTTAGGGCAGTAGCGCATGATTCTGCTCTTAAAAGACAACTAAAAATCTTGGCTCAGGTGATGTACCTGTCTCGCAGGCCCAGCTCACCAGATGGGGCTTGCCTAGACAGGACCTTGCCACCAGCCAGCAGACATTTGCTGGTATAATTCCTAATGCATGGAAATAACTTCACAAATGCTGCATTTTGAGAAAGAAGAAAGCAAACAAACTAGAACATTCAGCCTGATGGAGTGAAGTCACTTTCCAAAAGAGGCTCCTCCGAAAGCGGCACTGCTAGCTTTACATTCCTTCATAAACCAAATACACATTACTATGTATTCCTACAAATCCAAACCCTAACCCTAGCTGAGGGCTAGGCCTCACTGAGTCCAATTCTACCTGTGTGTCAAATGACCCATGTAAATAACGAAGCCCAGCACAAACCAATGCAGAGGTCCCTCTTGAAGGCATTAAGGCCGGGGCCCGTAAGGGCAGAGATCACTGCTGTGGGACGGCAGCCCCTGCAGTGGGGTCCACCTCCCTGCCAGCACCCATGGCAGGACCAGGCTACAGTTATTCAGGGTAAACTGCCGTGCATCCCCACCTCTCCTTGCTTCAGAGAGGCCTGGTCTGCAGCACAAACCCTTGAAGTTCACCAGCCACCCACTCTCTGCCTCCTCTTGTGCTTGCTGCAGGCGGGGCAGGGCTCAGGGCAATTCTCTCAGACAGCAGCTTCAGTCCCCGGCCCTCTTCCAAGCTCACCAGGAGCACAAGCCTCCCAGGGCATCCCCCCGTGTCCTACTCCTCCTCTGGCCCCTCAAAAGCATTCCCCTCCTTCCATAACACAGGAATAACAAAGCTTCTCCCGCTCACAGGGCAACGGCAAGGAGGCAAAATGGGTTCCCCACTGTGGCAAACACCTGAGGAAGCCCCCGCATACGTCCCAGGCAGAGGCACAGGCAGCCACACAGAGGTTCAGCTCTTGGGTGCAAGGGCAGCATTCGCTCTTGGAGGGATTTCAGGTTTTGCAGATGCCTGCTGCTGAGAAAGCATTTCTATTGTGCAGAGGGGTGGGACGGTGAGTAAGAGCCCTTCATCACCCAGCATGGCTTTGCACTGGTTCCCCTGTTTTCCAGGTGGAAAGCCAACTAGAGATAAACTGGTCTTCATTACACTCTAAGTTATGATAGTGATGTCACAGAAAAAGAAATGGTTTTTGTTTCCTCCAGCTCCCTGCTGTAGTTTCCATTAGGCACAGAAAAAGTCAGATAGCACAGCCATTTTCAACTCAAATGCTCCTGCTGTGCCCTCACCAGGACAACTCCCCAGGGAAAAGTTTTCCTATTGCCAGCGACTAATAATGAAAGAGTGAACACCACACTACTCCACTTTCAGGTGTTCAGCCAGATGGTTACCTGAAAATAAAAAGCAAACGACATTAAGAACTCCACCATCTTTTTCCAAAATGCTTGCGACCTCTGCATCAGATTTTGCACGTGCTCTTCGAGATGAAGGTTATTTGAAAGACTTACATTCCAGGAACTGTTGCAAAGTGTGTAGGTTATCCATGGTGCTGCTTGCACTGGTTAAAAATAGCAGCTGATAACACAATACAACACTTCTGCCCAGTTCTCAAAAACCAAAAGTGACAGGCAAGGTGAGAAAAGATTAGGAAAGTGCAACTGGATGTCACATTTTATTTCATTAGGAAAACTAAATCCAAATTTTACATTCAAATCCTAGGAACCATCCGGAACGCCGGACCATCGTCATAGCCTCAGGGCGCTGCCCACTTGAACCTGACATGGCCTTTGTGTCAAACTCCCCTTGCATAAAGGAGCTTCCACAAAAGCTGCTGCCCTGTTAAGCTGTAAGTTAATGCACAGATGGGGCTGGTAACTGATAGGTGTTAAAGGAGTTGAGCCCCTTGTTCATCCTTCTAAGAGCAAGCACATTGATGTCATGCTGCTTCAATGCGGCACCGAGAGCAGGCAAATGATGTGGCCACCTCATGCTGCTATGGGGCGAGCACTGTGTCCACTGGAGCACAAATTGTCCCACCCATGGACTGGGACACACACTCTCCCCCCCAGTGGTTAGAGATGACAAAAAAAAGGTCACTTAAACTAAATAACAATTCACTATTCAGCTACTTAGACATTCTTTTCAGCAGGTCAGAGCCTCCGACAACAGTCTCAGTGATTGCATTTCAACTCCAACTGCAGCCGTGTGCAGAAAACAGTGCTGGAGCTCCCTGCACTGAAACCACGTGGATGTTCTCGGTGCACCTACCACACAAACCTGCTTGTTTTCATTGCCAAAAAAATGTGGATAGAAAATAAACTTCCAGCGCCAAGCATCTCTGCTGGCTTCAGGGTAGTGACTAACGCAAGCCACGCAAAGCAGGACAAACTTTGAAAATAACAGTTTAACTCTCTCTCAAATAAACGATCACACCAGGGACAATTCAAAATCATACAAGGGGTGTAAACCAGCCAGATTTCAGGAAAGAACTCACTTGGCATTTGGCTGTCTGCTGGACTGAAAAGCAGCCATGCCAGGATGGCTCTTGGTCCTCAAATCTCATCCCACCCCTGAATAATGACATCTTGTGCTGGCCTCTGGCATGTCATTTGGCTTGCTTTCCTGAGCTTTTCCATCTATAAAATGGGAATAATCATATTTAATTTCTTTACAGAGCTGTTATTAGGGTTAATTAGCTCATGTTTGTACACTGCTTTGAAAAATGTAGGAGTGCCATCTCTCTCTTCTCTCACTTTCTCTCTATATAAATATATGATATCCTATTATCATAACCATCTGTGCCACTGGGAAGTTTTAATTGCTGAGCTAGCTCTTGGGAAAGACCTGCCATTCTATAATATATAGGTCAGAGGACTTCGTGAACTGTGAAGGTAACGATAACGTGTTCAATGGGGAATGCAATGAGACGAGGTAATGCTAAGTTCGGTGCTAGCAGGGAGGTGTTTACTAAAAACCTAGAAGAAAAATCTTGGTGGCCTTTCTGCATGAACCAAATACTAAGGAAGGGACTTACAATCTCTCTTCAGGAAAAGAAATTTATCTTCAATTAAAAAATTTGAGAAAACAGTGACCTGCATTTCAAAATGCAAAGAATGGGCTATCCTAAAGGCTAACCTGGAAGAAATACATGTGAAAGCAATTCCACTGCTAGAGAGAAACACATGGGTCAAAATAAATGGCTCCTCTGGCTCTTGGCATGAAGCAAGCTCATTTCTTAAATGAGAAAAGAAACGAGAGAGGAAACAGAAAAGAAGTTATGAAGTCTGAATATACGCTGGAGGTAAAATATTACAAGGCATAAAGTTAAGAGGACAAACAGCAGGGGTTTTGTTTTGCTTTTAGCTTGAAAGAGTAATGGGAAACAAGTATATGTTTTTATAAATATAACCAAGGAAAATACAGGGGAGAGAATGGCTCTATTGTTGTACAAGGCAGGGGATCACGTAACAAGAATCCAGACGGATAAAGCACTCAATAGTTATTTCCCTATGTATTCTGTGCAAAGGACACTGAAGTATTAAGTAGGAGATAAAATTCATGATCTAGATAAGCCTGGAGAAAAAAAAAAATGAAGAAGAAATGTGAAAGTATATCCATTTAATCAATGTGCCAAATTCTTTCTATAGCAAACATCTACTGAAGTCAACAGAGTTAAACAAAGGATAAATTTAGCCTACGTTTTATAACTCAATAACACCAAACGACAGGCACAGAAGGGATCTAAAGAAACCAAATATACACTGAGACCGTAAAACTGCTGTTGAGCAGTCTTGAAGCTCATATGGAACTACGAAGATATGAGCAGTTTGGAGATAAACAGTTTGTAAGAAAGAGGTATGACACGGGGATAGGGTAAGACATAAGAGTTAGGAAATTCCAATCAACTGCTTTATTAGAAGAAATAAAATACACAACATAAAACAGCATGACAAGTAAAAGAACGGCTCAATAAAGAATGATTCTGCCCAGAGAAACCTGAATGTCTTCCAAACATTAAAGTATCTCAAAGGGAAAGACTCCTAAATTAATTAATTGCTCCTTACTACTTATTCCTATGGGATTACAAACATACACAAAAGAACATGCTTTCAGCAATAACCCCACAGAACCAGAGATAATGGGAAAGTCCTAGGTCACAGTCTACGCTCATCTACACTGGTGTAAATCTGGACACCATACACTGGCTGCCACAGATGTAGCTCAGCAGAGCTGGAAGCCAAGGCTGGACCAGCCTAGGACCTAATCCCTTCACAGTGTGAACTAATGCTCTTAGGAAAGGTGCTAACTTAGCACACAGTGATAATGACGTTCTCTGCTTGTCCTGGAAAGTGAACCGCCACTCATGCCAGAGGAACCATATATCACCAAGGGTGGTCAGACCTCAGGGTGCCAGATGCAGGAGCTGGTTATGAAGACTGATACAGATGAATTCAAAACTGAATTCAGGTCGTGGACTCTCTCCACTGGAGACCAGCATTACCACTGGGAGCAGGCCTGGAGATTTTCAGTCACCTACATGAATCACAGATCCACATCTTCTGCTGGTGAGCTTACTGTGAGCTTAAATAACCCAGATGTATCAGAAACGTGCGTAAACTAGCCAGTTGGCAATTTAGAACAAAAGTGTGTGTGTGTGTGTATATATATATATACAAATATATATTTTCATAATATTATAATGCAAAATTTTGCCTATTTACAATATTGGTAGAAGAGGAAGGAGTTCCTATAGCACCCACAACCTCTACGTAGAACCACTTGATCTCCAAGTGCTATCATGTCAAGAACACTGATACAAGGTGTTTTTACAAAAGAAATGACCTAAAGACCAGAAGTATCAAGCAAATGTCATGATCAAATCACATTTACAAAAGGCAGCAAACAGCACCAGCACCTAATGACAGGAAGAGGGCTGATGCGCATCTGCTCCAGCCCTCCTCTTACAGCCTGGTAAGAAAACCTACTTCATTCTGATGACCGCTGAGGAGGTCACCAGGTGATGGAGAACTACCAACACAGGGGAAGACTGCATGAAACCATGCAACGAGCCCCCAGACCGGGGACACTGACACACTCTGGAATGGCAAGCCTTCGTTCAGCCAAAAGGCACAATTTTGTGCCAAAGGCTGCAGGTTTGTGGGGAGGGAAGAGAGGCACAACTGGGGAGATGCCACCAAGAGGATCAGCAGGTTTAGGTGGCACAGGGGGCCTTTGAGGAAATCAGTTTATATTTCAGGAAGAGAAGAGGAAGCAGAGACAATTTACACCTAATTGAAAAAATAGTGATATATAGCAGCAAGGGGATGGATAATGTACAATAGATGAAAAGTCATAAGCAGCTTGAAAGAAAGATTTCTGTAGGTTATGGTAAACCAGTCTCAGACCAAGCTGCCAGGATGCGGGCTTCCTGGCACTTACCCAAACATCTCCTCCACTAGCACCTTACCTCAAAATCACTTTTTATTTGACATTCTCTGCCCTGCCTGGGGAGGTGCTTTGTAAATAAACCATCCTTAATAACACACAAGCAAGCTACAGCTCCCTGCAACATTTCAAGTTGTCCACTTGAGGGAACTCACCATCATGCTCAACTCATCCCTCTGCCTCCCAGCTGGCACCTAATACCCTCGGGAGGGGACTGGACCTCCACCCCATCATGCCGTTGGCTTTGAAGGAACGCACTGACTGCATGTCCAACGCCTGATGTTTGCCATGGCTTCTGCACAACCCGCTCAATAGCTCCAACAAGCTATACGGCACTTACACACCAGACTAGGGCTTCTACAGCAGCTATCAATCAAAAGGCCCACAACATGGTCATTTCTGTTTCTTGAAGGAGTAACTACAAGTGGCTGTGTACACCTCGTGTTTTTCTAAAGGTGGCTTACCTTGTCGAGACAGGAATGGGAGAACAAGTTTATTCAGGCTCACTCATTCTTTATGGAGTTCATGGCCCTTGTGAAAATAGCTTTTTTTTCCCCCACCTCACCCCCTCACTGCTCATAGATGACAGGCATTTCCAGAGTGAAGGCTGAGAGGGGGGTGGATTTGCAGTACATCTACCCTTAACCTATCTTCTCGGGAAGTCCCAGGCCTTGCAGAGAGGCTATTTCCAACTGTTGTATCAGCAACTCAGGGGATAAGCCTGGTGCCAGGTGGCTTAGTCAGGGATTATTAAAAGCTGGGCTGCTCCCTACATCTCTTTTTAGCTGCCTTTCTCTGCTCTCACTCAAGTTTCTGGGACTCCTTCTCCTTCTCCAAGAGCAAACATCAAGCAACCTTCCCAGAAAGTCGGGTGATGCAGGCTTAGAGACAATGCCAGGAGATGCATCAGGAGACACTGGCCACAGGCTCTTAAGAAATCACCGCACAAGGGTGCCGAAAGCCCAGTCTTTTGGTGGCAATGAGCCTCGGCACTGGCTGTCCTACCAGCAGCATCACCAAACGAGCTGCAGGAGGAGTGCACCTCCTCCCCATCAGTCTTGACTTCCTTCATTTTTGCAATTTTGCAGGGCTCTGGTCAACATTGGTGGCTCTTGCAGGCCACAGGGTTGGGAAAGCAACACACTAAGAGGAAGCAAAAAGTCTTTGGAAATATAGTTTTAATAATTTTGGGTCTGCATCAGCATATATCTTCCAGTGACAGTATACTGACTTATTCAAGATGGTCACTGTCCATTTCCCTTTTAACCAGCTGCACAGTGCGATGATGATTTGCAGCAAATTAGTGCATGATACATACTCTGCAACCATTTATGAAGCACAGAAGTAAGTAGAAAAGGAGATAAAATCCTAGTCCATTTGGTGCTGCGGTGGTGCTTTGCTTTATCCCTTAACCTCCCAAGCTAGTCAGGTATTACACACGTTAAAAGTTTACATCTAACCCATACGACCATGCTCAGTAGATCCAATTCACCAGAGTAAGTTTTGTGGGCCCCAGTTAGGAAAGAACTTTTGTGGCTCCTCCACTGTCCCTGCACAACACAAGTTTCAGCCCAGCTGAAGACATATTGAGAGAAAACAGAAGCAACTCTGCCATCAGAAGCTGAACTGCAAAAACTAAAAGCTGCAAAACACTACGGATGCATTTCATGCCATCCCAAAGGAGCAGAACCAAGAGCAAGCTATTTTCACCAGCACTGATAGAAACTTGGAAATTAAAATACCAGACTATGGAGTGCATCCACTTGGTTTGCCGGCCCATATGGCCAAGGCAATTACCTCCACTCATTTCACTTCTCCACTCACTGGAAAAAGGACGGATTTGCAAAGAAGGATGGAAAAATACCGCTTAAAGGGACAAACAGTTTTTCACAATCTCTAAAAAAACATTTCTGTATATATTATCTCAAACGGATATAAAATAGTGTGATCATAGGCCATGCTAAGCTGTGCCATCTCATAATTCGCAATCACCACCGCGCAGAACCTGTATGGGGTAGATCAATTGCCCAGCGGGGCACCAGGGACATCAGAGCATTCTGGGGCACCGCAGCACAGCAGGGACAGCCTGCTGCAGCGATTTCGGAGAACTTCATAGGTTTAAAAAAAAAAATATATATATATAAAGTATGTGACTAAATGCTTTTTTTCCCATTGCTGCTTGCATATTGTTAAAGGGACAATTCAATTTTTATAGCACGTTACAGGTCACCTTCAAGAACTCACCATGTATACCCACACTTGCTTTCTATCTCCTTTAATTCTTGGTAGAACTGTACTGCACAGCCTGGTGTCCCCAACCTTCCTTTGCATCAGGTTATGCTTCACAACAAAAATGGCTACCTGTAATTCTCCACCGATATGCTCATAGGTATTTCACATTTTTAAAGCCAGGGAAGTCTGAAACTTCGGAGGAGTAGCGGGAGTGGGAAAATGGCTGCTTAGCTCCAATTTGAAGTAAACACCACCTTTTGGCAGATGCCTACCCTACAGATGATCCGTAGGGAGCACCAGAGACCACCAGCAGCATGACGACTCCTAATTGGGAACAAACAGAAACGAGAATGTATGGAATGGGCCTGCCCGCACCCATGCGCAATAATTAGTAACACGCTGCACCACACATGGTACGTGACACTGTCACTCCAGCAACCTCCCATTCAGTGAAAGAGGAACTAGGTTAGACCTCCCAAACCAACATTTGGTTTTAGTTTCAATAATTTATTTGAAGGATGCATCACAGTGACGGTCAACGAAAATCCAAGCTGGATGTTACGTTTCAAGTGAAAACCTCAAATCAGCCCCACTGCTTCCTGCAGCCTGTGCATTTTAAATTAAAACTCTCAATCCAAATTTAGACATAAAGCAGAAATCTTGTGAAGAAGCCGCTCCCTGGGAGTGCTGCCTTGGACATGGTTAGAAGGGCGTCTAGCACCGACGCAGGCAAAAGACCGTGTTGCAGCGTGCCTCGGCGGAACAATGGCAGAAGGGACACTGCTACGGATGTACTAGCATAGGCAGCTGCTGCTATCGCCTCCAGTCAAATGTACTGCAGCTCCTGTCACTATCAAATAAGAGGAGAGAGCTTTTATATGCCATCTTCATCCACCGTTAGCTTTGACACTGCTGTTGCCTCCACTATTTACACGTTGAAGAGAGAAAGAAAGGTGCTGAGAAGATAATTCACTCAGAAATGCCTGCTTTTTAAGAATCCACCTTTCTTATTTTCCTGCAGCATACGCATGGGTAAAAATAGGCAATCGGCCTTGATAGCTGGTGAAGCTCTCAAGCACTGAATAGATTTGCTGCAACTTCCAGGGCACCACACAAAGCCCATCCTTCCCTCCAGACACCCCTGAAAGGAGTGGGAGGAGAGCTGCACAGAGGATACACGGTGGTTTCTAACTGCACTGCTCTGGGGATATTGCATTAGATAGGGACGGAAAGGTTTTCCTCCCTGCCCTGTTCTGTGTTTCAGCCTCAAAATCAACCTAGTCATGAGTTTACCGATGGGGATGAGGGAGGAGTGAACGTGGCAAAGAGCAGCACTTGATAGCGTAACTGCAGCTGCAGAGACTTGGAGTTGGCACAGCATCATCCTAACAAGAAACATGGGACTATCAGCCTCAAGATAGAGCTGCTACTTGAGGAGGAGCGAGACAGAGAGGGAAACTTCAGTTCCCACGGAGCTCAGTTGGTGCAGGGTCACAGAAGAGGAGGACTGGAAGAAGCCCCCAGAGCTCACTCCACACACTAACTCAGCGAGTGCTTTTGTCACAGGAATATTATTCACTCCTTCCCCTTTCCCTTTTATTTTCCTACAGATCACAAACCCAGCAGACATCTAGGATGACTAAAGAAGCAATTACAGGCCCATCACTGAAATACTGCAAGATCAGAATTTCTCCAGATTGGCGGTACACCCTCACCGCTTGCTGACGATCGTATGTGCTGCAGGCCCGGCTCTGTTCCCATTGAAGCCGTAGCAGCGCACACACCCTGCAAGGCAGTGGAGCAGCACCATGCCTCAGGTACCATCAACACCTTGCAAATCATGGAGGTGGATGCTGAGCCAGGTTTTCAAATGCGGGCCGCTCAGTACCATTAGCCAAACCTGTGCAACTAACAACTGCTTGCTTTTCTTTGAGGCACATTAACAGCTGGCCCCACTGATGATGTGATCTAAGATATCTGCTACCCACATTTTGAAGTGGTCCTGAGCTAGGCAGGTATGGAAGCTACTCACTGCAGTGCTCCTGAGCAACCAAAACCAAAATTCAATTTAGTTGGTCCATCAGATTTCTTCATTTCCACAGTGCTCCTGGCTGGATGCATTTTCTCTTCCACACGCATGCACAACTCCAGAAGAGTCTGTTTGTTTTTCTTCAGGAACAGGTACTGATCCTGACACCCAAATGGTATACATCATCTCAGGAGAGTGAAGTTATTCCACCTTGTCTATGTCTTTTCTGGATAAATGTCTTGGCCCAAAATGTTACACTGATTTCAGGTGTCTTTACATGTTCAGTGCGTATGTGTGCAACAACAGAAGTGCAAACATCCCACGTTCCCACAGCACAGCAACTGCTACTCCTGCAGGGATCTGTCCTTCTTTGCCACTTTTCTTAACTCTTACTTCCTCTCGAGGAATTACTCGGGTACATGCAGGACAGCAGATGATGCATAAATCTCCCCTAAGTTTCCACTGAGCTTAGGCATTCACCTCGCACAAGTCAGAAAACATATTTGGCTTTTTATTATTTTTATTTAAGGGCCTACAGAACAACATAAATCCCTCCTTCCTTTTCTGGAGGAGCCAACAGGACTCGTTAAGCCTTCTGGTTCCCTCTGCTGCCATAAAAAGGTGCAGAGTTTCTGAATGCAATCAGCTGCTGTGCAAAAGCTCTGCTGCAGTCTCAGAAAAAAATTCAGAGTTCACGTACCTCCCGCTGGAGCCTCCCGCGGGATCACGCCAGCCTTCCGGCACTGCCAAGCTAAGAAAGGAGCCGACGTTGGCAGCGAAGGTCACCTCTGAGCAGAAAGGCTTCCAGAGACCCTCGGCTTTGGCCTCGGCTCTTTGGGAATGACTAGACTTCAGAAGTGACTGCCTACACAATGCACAGGGATAAAAGGAGCAGTTTGGCTCTGCAAGGAAGATCAAAAAGTCACTTTCTACACTAGGCTTCCAAGATACTGTCCTTGAAGACATGTAAAGCCAGGCGTCCTGCTAACAAAGACAGAAAGCTAGACACCAACCAGAGCATCACCGTACAGGCCCATCAGCCTCCTGAGACAGACGCACAACTAAGGGGAGCAAAGAGACTCAAACTACCCAGAATCTCTGTATGGTTTCTACCTGGCAGAGCCCCGGGCTGGAGCAGGGCACCAAGCCAGGCAGGGCATGCCAGGAGATGCGGCATTTCCATACATGAAGGCAATAAGGCAATACCCACCCCTGCTTTACATCCCTTCCAGCTTCCTAAGAGTCAGGGAAAAGAGCTCCCACAGTCAGGCAGCAGATGCTACAACAAAATGAGAGGCATCAAGCTGACTAATGCCATAACTAGCTACAGCTAGGCCTGCCTGTGGGTGCTGTCCTGCACGAACAGTGAGGCGATGGCAAACCTCAACATCCCGAGACTAAGATACGTGCACAAGTATAAGGTTGCTATGTGCATGCTCAAGGGATGCAGTGGTGCTTCCCAATGCTGCGGTTACATGTATAAAACAGAGACAAATTGTCAACTAGCTGACAGCTTATCTGGCACCCTGAGGCAGCGAGACTGCCTGAAATGACTCCATGTTGGAGAATCACTTGTGTTCACGGAGAGAAGGCATTAGGCAACCTGGTAGCAACAGGCTATGGTATATTGGCTACATCAGGATAGCATCCCTTAAGCTGCCCTCGCAAATAACTGGCACGCCAAAGCCGGGACGTACTATGTGCTAGTGTTCCCGTCAGTCATTCATTTTGAGGTAGTTCAAGTGTGTGCGTTGTAAGGACAGCTTCCATCAACAGTGGCACTTCAAACACAAAGGCTGAAAATTGTCTAAGGAGGGAAGTGCTATATGAAAGTTCAAACATAAGAGATGTTTTTCTCCAATAAGCACGCTCCAAGAATAGAAATCACAGTAAAACATGGTGATTAACAGAAGGATGGATGTATCTTTTCTAGGTCAACTCTCAATAATTTAAGATACCAGGTCACAGACTCATTTTGTGGGTTGTTTTGGGGTCTTTTTTTTTTTCAGTTTTTTTTTTGTTTTGTTTTGGGTTTTTTTTGTTTGTTTGTTTGGGTTTTTTTTTAAACACAGCTATATTGACTTCAATGGAACTTTTCCATCCTTCAGCCACTAGATCGGCCTGATAATATATCTGACCTGAATGGAACCAAAGTCGCTTTCTCTCACAGTAAGTCTAAGATCATTGCAGCGTCCTCATCAGATATTAGGGAGCACAAATTTAGGAAAGCTCTACAGCAAGACTTGAGGCTGTGAAACTAAATTCTGCTTTCATTACCAGCTGCTGGCATTTAGGCTTAGACCTGCAGCTTAGAGTCTCTGGACTGGGTAAGGGAAAAATCAGCCAGTATTTCCATGCTTCTCTGTAATTTGAAACCACTGAGACATATCTCAGGGTATAAATCACACAGCTCTATAAATAAAATAAATTACAATTTTGTAGTCTTTGGAAGAAAGCTGACACCAAATTCATGTAGTGAATGTAAGAAAAAAAAAAAAAACAAGCCTGGCTTGTGGCCCAAGCACATAAGAAGTTCCCCTTGTTCCCGGGGAGGAAACTCCACCAACGCCATTAACTGGCTATGCCCTTGGGGGCTTATGGCTACAGGTAGTCTACAATACATTAAATTGTCTGTCTGTACGTAGCATCTTCAGGTAATGAGGTAAATGTTTATTAACAGAAAGGACCACCAGCAAAATTCCAGCAAAATCCCATGAAAGGGCGAGCTCCTACTCTCACGTAATTAAATGGTGAATCTTCCCAGTAAGTCCCAGTCCCAAGTTTGCATCACACTGATACCTATTGACTGCTTCTTCATGCTACATAAAAAGTGTGTCCCAGTTTTTAAATGCACACTGTCACTTCTATGACCTCTCCCTGGCACAGTCTTTTTAAAACAAAGTTGCTACATAGATGTGAAAAAGCAAGTAATCCGCTACCAGAAAATACTTAGTTTTATATAAACCAATTATCCTCTGTGGCAAAAAGATCAGATAAATACAGTTTTGAAAGCGTGCGGTTATGAAATGATTCAGTGTGTCATTTTTGGCTCTTTTATAACAAATTAAAAGATGAAACTGAAGAATTCTTTCATTTCATAATAGGAAAGAAATCTTCTAACAGACAACTGTCACTTAAAATCCCTTCAGAAAAACCCTGTTTGGTTTCAAAGTGGAAACAAAGGCGCATTATAAAGTGCTTTAAGAAATGTATTCCCTCCTATTCTGGATCACCTGCCCCCCCAGTAATATATAGCAAAGAAAGCAGGACACATCTTGGAGCCCACCGATACAGAACCAGCGAGAGCTTTGCCTGCCAAAGACATCAGGATCCTTGTGAGTGCCTAAACACCACCGTGTTCGGAGCCTGAGCTGCAGTTCCTGTTAAGTGTCTGTCTTCTGTACATGACACGAGTGCGACTGTTCCGTGAGTTTACAAGAAATGCGAATGAGCACATGAAGATTATTTCTCAAAATCCTTGCAAAATGGGAAGTGGCATTTCTTTCTTATCTAGTTTCTAAGAAAGATATTTACACGGTTGGTATGTGCCTGCCAGTCCCACCACTGCCCCCAGTAATCTTCCAGCTCACAGGCAGATTTCAAGTAACTGGCCAAGGACTGTGGCACAAAGGTTGGCCACTGACAACTGTGTTTCTGCAAATGTTATGGAAGCCAAAGATCTAGGAGAGACACTACCATTTTCCCCTATGGAGGGGAATGCTGGTGGCAAGCTGAACCTTTGTCAGGCACTGGAGAAGCGGCACAGGAGTGCGCTGCATGACGCAAAGACAGAAAAAGCTTTCATCAACCCAACCCAAGTGCAAAATCCTCCTCATCCCTCCACCCCTGGGTTTTGGCCACAATAACAAATAACTCAACAATTGAATAAAGCATGGAGTCTACTTGCTGTCCCAGCAGCCCATCCTGCCTCACGGCTTGCTCAGCCCTCCCCAGGGCCTCCTCCCCACCCCATGCTTGGATACCACTCAAGGGGCCACCACGAGCCAGCTGCCTTTCTCAGTGAGATCAAATCCTTCCCAGAGGGTACAGTGCCCTGGCAAACACTGCCAGCCTCTCAGACAAATTCCGTGCTGCTAGAAGGATGACAGACCTCCTCCAAGACCCCTGTTCTGTTATTCATAGTCCCATGAGGAAACACATGGGGGCAAAGCCTTGAAGTCCACAGCCCCTCCATGGCTCTTCTCCCACCAGTCAGTCCCTGTGCCACGGAGGCACAAAACACAGGCCTGAGAAAGCAGAGAATTGGCCTGTTGCACACCACTAGACAACGAATGGAGAAACCCACTCCCATAATTTTCAATTAACAAGCCCTGTTTTTATTTTTCTGTGGATGGCCCCAAGGGAACAGGGTAAGGCTACCGGCCTCCTTGCAGGGAGGAGGTTAAGCTGAAATGCCCTGCATCCACTTTTAACAGAAATTGTTCGCAGCACTCAATTCCAAGAAAGCCACAATTAATTGCGCTACAGTATCAGTAAGCACACCAGTTACACCATTAGAGCCCATTATTTTCCTTCCAAGACATTATGTTACTACATTATTGATGCAACCAGCCAGTGTAATGAAGCGGTGCTTTGCATTCCTCTTCCTACTGAAGACCAAGTTCATGGCTTTATAGCACCGATGCCAGATTCAGTGAGGGTTTTTTTTTTTTTCCAGTAGGTCAAAAATTCCAGTTGACAACCTAAAAACCAGCTGCGCAAAAAGTTAAACACCTGCCCTTAATCAAATGCAAATGCTTGGGTTTCTATTTGATACAACTCAAAATTACAGCTATTTCTAAATACTCTGCTTCCATAGTGAATATTTTTACCTCATCTGGACAGACTATTTTCAGAAAGGCATTTGAGAGAGATTAAGCCAAAATGCAGTAAATTAGCAAGCCGCTTACGTAAATACTGAATTTCTTTGAAGTTAAGGGGGGAAAAAAAGCTGCTATATCTAGAGGGTCGCCGCTCCTAATGCGGAGAGCACATATGAAAGTCAGGGAAGGAAGATTTGTCTATGTCAAAATTGCAGAAGCAAGCCTACAGAAGTTATCACATAAGGAGCTCAGAGCAGCAGATCATGCGGTCCTGCGGCTCTTGCTCATTTGAGGGGCTACTGAAAGGAATAAAAGTTTCTTCGTGTCAACAATCCTGCAGGAAGGAGCCTCTGTTTGCAGAGCAGCAGGTCAGCCACGAATGGTTCCGCAGTGCGGAGGAAGGCCAGGAAGACCCACCACATCTTGTGCAATGCCTGGGAAGGCTGTCCAAGCAAAGCCTGGCCTAAAACGTCGAACAGTACTTCCCCTGCAACACGAGCGAGTATTAGTCCTATCTTTAGAAACATTCTCCTTCACGTGCATAACCCCAGCAAATCATTTCCCAGTCACTCCCTGCAGTATAAAGCTCCACAAAACCCCAGCACGTTGCGAAACGGAGAGAGCTTTACTCTCTTTTGGTTTCATTTAATCTTCTCGCATTCTGGCTCTCTGCAAAAAAATGAGGTGGCGGCTCAGTTCCCGCTTTGCCACTCAGGCTCTCGCACAGTGCAATCACAGCTTCTCCTGAGTGCCTTCCTTCTGGACCAAATAACGCCACTCCGGTTGACTATCGCTGTACCAAAATATTCCCCTTGGGGCATCCCGACTTTCATTATCTTTTCTGCTGTTTGCCCTATTCTTTCTCTTTCTGGAAATGAGGCTACTGAAACTGAACTAATTACTCCAGGCTCAGAGGATGTTTTATGCCAGTGCTGAATTGTTCCCATTTTTCTTTCTGCCACGGCCAACACCCGTGTGTTTGTTTAAATATTGAAAACTATCTCAGTATATCAGCACAATGCCAGCAGCACTGCGAATGAGGACCAGAACTTGTCCTCGTGGTACTCCTCAAGCCACAGTCAAGGGAAGAAGTAAACAAAGATGTCCTCATTTTCTCAACCCCTCTTCCCTTAAACACTGTCCTTACTTGCAAAATGGAAGTATTCCCAGCAGCTCATCCAACTCAGACCCTAACAGACCACAGAAAGGTGTGAATCCCAACCCTGAAGACCCCAGCGTGCCCACAGCACCTTCTCACTCCAGCCAGGGATGTCTTCGCCGTGCTGTCGGGAGTATGCAACATGGATTGCACAAGCTTCCCGTGGCCTTGCAGCTTCAACCGACGCTACAGGTCTAACTCTGCTCAGCTCAACAACTGGCTTTGTAGCCAGTTTTGCAGTTTGGGTGTGTTTGCACTGTTTGCATGAGAAGCAGCTATTAAGTAGGCAGCAGCGTCCCAGGTGAATTCCCCGGGAGCCTCAAAGGACAGACCTAGGTTGGGCAAGGTGTCTCAAGGTGACAAAGGCAAGGGTAATGGTGGTAGGGTCCCTTCCAAAGGAAAACCCTGCCACAGCTGTGCCTCCTTGCTCCGAATGAAAGAGAAGTCACCTGCAGTAGTGGCCAATGCCTGAGCATCCAGGGCCAGCCCAAAGCCTTAGAAAACCATTTGTGACTCACCAGCTCCTGCCTCACACAGGCACAGCCCGTAATTAAAGGTGTCTCGATAGAACCTCACCAGCCTTGATAAGGCATCTGATAACTGCTGAGTCTCTCCACAACATCGAGCTCTTCTCTCCCTGTGACATCCCTGGTCAGCTGAGAGGAGGCAGAGCCGGCAGACATCAGCATCCCCATCTGCTCTGGCAGTTTGATGCCTCTCATCACCACAGGTCTCCTTATAAAACCCGCCAATTATCCCACGCATACGCAGTTTCTATGTGCCAAAGAGAGGTGATAGCCCATATCCTTCCCGAAAATCAATTAGACTAGCTGTACGCTTAAGGGGGAATAAGCTTTGGCTGAGGCATTTTTCTGTTGTATTTTATCTTGCTTTAGAAGCATTCAGCACCACAGTTTAACTGCTGACGTATGTCAGACAGACAGCGTCACCACCTTACCTACCTTGGCTCCCAGCTTTCGGCTGCAGAAACATTGCTACGTAAGTTCGGCATCCTTTGCATTAGGATGTTTATCTCATTCCAACATTTAAACCTGTGAAACAGTTTCAATTACTCCTGCTTGTCTTCCTTGTGGTTCACCAAACATGCTCTTTAAGATGGAAGGCAAGGTGTCGTACGCATTCACACAGGCAAGATTTTTTTCATTAAAAACAGTCTGCACATTGCTGGGGTCTGCTCCTGCATTCACTCAGCTTGCAAAATTGTTTTCACTATCCAAAAGCATTCAATGCACAAGGCAATTTCTTTTGTGAGCACACTGGCATAACGAAGAACTAGTTAATAGGTAAAGCACAACAACAAAACAACAGCAGGTCCTCACTACTGAGGGGCAGCTTGCTTGGGTTGGGTTTTTTTTTCCCCAGTGTTCAAGGAATTGCATATTTTGAAAAGCCTCCTCCTCACTGAGAGCATGCCAGATAATTAAACTGAAGGTCTTATTTTTAAAATCTAATTTACTTTTGAAAACCTACGCTGCTGGACTATTTTTAGGATTTTCCTTATGTGGGCCAGCGGAAATAGGCTAGCCAGTTAGCATGAGGGCTTACAGGTTGCGCCGAGCGGAGTTCACTTTGCAGTCTTTAAGCTGAACACCGTGAATCAGTAAAACAATGAAAAAAAAATTTCTTTTCAAATGATAAGTAAACATCTGCAGTGAGGTATGATACTGATCTTCAGTTTTTGAAAAGCTTATTTTTAGCAAAACTGAACTGTGTCTACAGCTTTGACTCCGGAGTTTCTTCAATTTGTTACCAAATGCGAGAGCTCGTCTTGGTGTTTGGGGGGCTGCCCTCAACACCAAAATCAGTGTGAACGTTGCCCAGGTGAGGACTACAGGATTGGGTTTAGCAAAACCTTTGGGATATCTTGTATCATATATTGTTCCACACAAAATGTATGCTAGAGAAGTGAAATAACACCAGTAGCACAGGATAATTTTTCTCAAGTACTGAGTTTTGTGACCCTTAATTTATAAACATCACGGAAAGTAACAGCACCGGAGGTACCTGCATGCAGCCCCTAACAGTTTTACTCACTATACTGCAACCCAGAGCAAAATAATCTACCTACCCAGACTCACAGTGAATGATTCAGTGAAAGTAATTTCTGTGATACACTGGCATGCAAAAAAAAAAGCCCCGTATTATAAATAAATAAATAAATAAAATAATCTTCATAGCATCCTCCACAAAAAGCATCTCAGTGGGTACCCAAAATGACTCTGACCTCTGAAATCTCTCTCCTTTCTGTTGGCAGCACTTCCCACCAAAGGGTTGAGTTCAGCATCAGTCCCCGGGCATCTGAACCACCTCACTGGTGACAGCTTGCCTTGCTACTGGCCATGTCTGCTTTGAGGTGACAGAGAAGTGAAGATGCCTCACCTGGGGCGAAGGACCTGCAGCCTGAGGAGTGGATACAGCCCACAGCCCTACAACCTCTATTTTTCCAAATCCCTGCCAGATAACATCCTGGAGAGAGGTTTGCAAAGCTTGCTCAGCCCTCTGTGAGGAAAAGCTGACCTTCCCCAACTTTAGCTCCTCGTTCACAGCCAAACACAATATATTAGCGAAGGCACTACAGCCCAGCAGTGTTTATCCAAGACTCCACTGGGCCAGAGAAACTGCGAAACACTGCAGGATGCAAAGTTTCCTCCAGTTATTTGACCGCCCTGAAAATGCAAATGCATTCACCATACCTCCGCTGCAACCCCGGCCCCATTCACTTCCCCCACCTGGAAGCAATATTTCATTGTAACGCAATTTAAAAGCGGGGTGTTTTTATTAATTTTAAAGCCTCAGACTCTCGCAAGTCCAGGTGCTACTCCACAGCACTCGAGGACAGAAATCCAGTCCTTGAAGAGGCCTCCTCTCTAATCTTCTCGGAGGTTCCTGTTCGCCTGCTCACTCAGGAGCTGGTCCCGTGTCTTTTACGGCCGTGTGAAGCCCATGTGCTGTTCACACGGGTGAGATCACGTAAGGGCTCTGGGAGCAGGCTGTAAATCTGCTGACCCAAAAGTATCACCCATCCCTCCCGGCTTGGCTGCACGCCTCTGTGTGCTCCTATCTCCTGGTGAGCATCCCACCTCCCACACATCCTGCAGCACTGGTCCCTCTCTGCACTTTGGCTTTCAGCTGCCTTACAACTTGAGGGAAAAAAGAGCTTATACCTGCCTCCTGTGCTTCCATCCATCTTTTGAAGGATCCCAGCATCAACATCCATTACCGCCTTAAGCACAATGGTAGGAAGAGCCCGTTCCTGAAGCGTCACACCAGCAAAGTTCCCACCGAGCAAATCTGTTATGCTTACTGACGACAGCCAGCCACGCGCCACCATGCACGCGGATTTATACCAGGTCTCTGTGAGAGCCACCAGGACCAGAATCTGGCCCAAAATTTTTAAACAAGTAGGATGCTATTTAACACCAAGTTTCTAAATGGCCTGGAACCCAGTTGGTCCTCCCTCACCTGTCTCTGCCAGCTCAGATCAGCAGGGGCATGATCACCTGTCCTGAGAGTGGTCTCATTTTCTTCCTGTTCCTTATTACCAACCCAGTATCGTATGACTCTAAATCAAGTCAAAGGCGATTTCTTTTCTGTATCAGTGATGAGCCAAGAGAATCCCTGTGGGAAACTGCAAGTGTCCCAAACACCTTCTCAGCCCCAGGTTGGTCCATGTATTTACCACAGGATGCCAACAGCCCTCTTACAGTACTTTATTATAAAACCTCCTGGGTTGTTTCCAGGAATAATTACACCAAAAAAAAAAAGGTATGCTTACTACAAACTGAGTGTAGGAATCAAGAAACAAAATAAAATATCATCAAGATGACAGGCACCGCTTGAACAGAGCCCAAGAAAGTGGTCACCTCCCACAAGCCATGCTGCCCAACTTGCTCCTCACCCACAAACTGCCACGGGAAGGGAGCATGATGATTCAAAAGCATCAGTTCAATATAACAGGTTAAATTAATTAAAATAACCAAGACAAGCCTCTGCAGCCTCAGCAATGTATCAGGGTAAGTGCCCGTGCCCCATCCACGCTGAACTCATCCACGCAGACTATGGCTCCTTGTTCTTCACCTGCTCCCAGAAACATACTCCTCACTCCTGCTATCAAAGTAAGACCAGAACTGCCTTCTCACTGACCCATTCCACCTGATGAGTGGCCTTTTCTCTTCTTTTTTTACAGAAGATTTAGCTTTATGGAAAGCAAAAGGAGTGACTGACCACCAGATTGTACCTCCTCGCAGCCTACAGCGGCAGGATTGCCATATTGCCTTCTGGGGAAATGGGAAGCTTACAGGTTGACAGACAGATGTCACCAGGCTGAGCCCACTGATAGAAAGTTTTTGTTGTAGGAGATCCCTGAAAGCAAGGATAGATAGAGAACTGAGTTTGAGGCTTTGGTTGGCATAGTCCTCTATAACTTCTGTGTTTTTTCCAGGCTGCCCAGTTCTCTGGCAAAGTAACTACAGGTTAAGATGACCATGCAAGCTCTGGGGTAATTTTTACTCTATCTGTATGTCTTTTGAAACCTTTAAAATACTTATCAGGTACATACCAATTATAATTACAGATTTATATGGAGATGGTGCAGGGAGTTGTTTTCAATGAGGAAGAAAACAAGGAGAAGAGCAAAGGAAGAAAAAAAATCCCTTTTTCCTCATACCATGCCGAAACCTCCTACATCCAGGGCAAAGGAAAACACCCTGCAGACAGAGAGGGCAGGAGCACTGACGGAGGGATGGACAGGACAGCACCATTGCCAGGACTGGACACGGCAACCCAGACTGGGAGAGGCACCAGCAAAGTCCTGAAACTGGGAGGGAGACTGGGAAAGTGAGCAGGCACTGATGCATGCTGTAAAGATCATATGTGAGATCTGGCAGGCAACAGCACTGGAAAACTCAGCCCACAGGACCAAGCACCTGCTTGTTCCACTGCCCAGCAGTTAACGCTAACACTTGGTGTTCAAGGAGGCAATGGGAGCCATCCGGCGGGCTCCCAAGCAGCCATCTCGGCCCTGTGAGCACACAGAGAGCCAACCTGCTCGGGGACGCGAACGGTGGCAGTGCTGCTGCTCGTGATCCCCACAGCAAGAGAGAACTCCCTCATCCCTCCCCTCCCTGCTTTTTCCTTACAGGCTCTACCAGACCAGCAGCAGAGCTCTTTTGGGTGGAAGCTGCTAGTTTGAGCAAGCTGTCTGAAAGGAGCCCCCACTCTTTTTGCACTACACATTGGCCAGAGGAAAACACTCCAGGCAGAGGATTTAATTCCCAATGCCCACGTGCTCCAGGAAAGAGCTCTGTTCTCCTCTGGTGTCTTCTCATCGAGCACAGCTTTCTCCTTTCACACTCTCATTGGGGGTAAGGTGGGGAAAAGACCATAAAGCTTTCCTCTAGCTTCTGAGAGACAACCAGGTCCCTGGCCAGAAGGGAGGACAAGGGAGGAAAGGCTCAGGCTCTGCAGGTCCCCAGCTGGTGCACCCCTGGGTATCACCTCTGGACAAGGTGGAAAATTTCTAACTGATAACAGACAGCTTGGTTCAATACATGCTGCACAAAGGCCAACACTCTAACCATGATGTCTTTTTCACTCAAGACAACTTTAAGCAGCTACAGAAGAGAGAGCATCTGCACTAGTGACAGGGAAAGGTGCGTAGTTGTCCCTAACGCTCACCTGCACCACGTGTCATCAGCTCACAGCAGTGCTGAAAGTCAAGGTGAAGCCTGTTAGCATTCAGACAAAAAAGCAGGAACCCAATACACTGCTAAAGTCAGGCTGTTATTTCCCCAACATATACAGTCATATTTCCCAATTACAAGTCCAAAGCCTCGTTTACGTCAGCAACTGAGTAGCAGAGCTGCAGCCCTAAAATTCCCTAGTGTGGCCATGGCTATAAGTGCTATTAACGTACTTTCCAACGTGACAAAGGGAACAATCATATTGGCACACATCATCTTTATGATTATTTTGGGTGTTTCTGGTATAACCATTTCTGGGATTTTTTTTAACGTTACACTCATAACTGAAACAAATTATACAAATAAAAATGTCCAGAGGGAAACAAACCTTCATCAGCCAGTCAGTCAAACTGCAACCTCCCACTGGGTCTCTACTTCCCAGTCCCACCATTGCTTCACAAGTCAACAGAGGTCTGCAACGAGCGCACACACGCTGAACGTTCATCCATCCTGCTCCTGCCAACACCAGGTGCTCAAGCAACCCACCCCATTCCAGGGAAGGAGCATGACCTTCTCACTGCCATCCCAGCTCCCACCAGCATCGGTGGCTGCAAGCCACAGTCACATCCCTTCTGCCCTTTGGGCAGGTGCCTCTCCCTCCCATCCGGAGAGGGGACAAATTCCCAACTTGCTCAGAGAGGCTGTGAAAGTTTGCTTGGGAGGCTGTCCGTTAGGAGGATCAAGCGAAAATACACATAATTTGTCACACCGCTACTGATGTCAAACTCTGGGCAAGGGACTCAAGCGTCCAGAAGCAGAGGGGAAAAACGTAGCAGCAAAGACCCCTAAGTATAACCTACAGGCACATATAGGAAACTTCCAACTGTATTCACTTTACGAGTGAAAAATAAAATTGAAATATAATGCGAGGAATAAGAACGTTCTTGAAACTGCAGTTAAAAAAAAGCCCAGGAAAAAAGGCATGAAATTCCATTTTGTGCCCAAATATTCCTCTATCATTCTAGCTGAAATAAGTTTTAGATTGATTTTTACGTTGCCCCTAAAGCTGTAATAGCATCTTGCATGGTTCAATTACAACGGAAAGCAGAGAAGTAAACAGATAACAGAATGCTCACCAGTAAGGGCAGGGAACTGTCTCCGTACACACACACGTATGTGTACATATGTACCAGAACTTAAAAGCATTAACTGATTTGGTTAAGCCGTGCTAATTCGCTGGTATGGCGCATTTGCTTGGAGTCCCTCTAGTTTGCTTGGACTGGGAGAAGAGGCTGAGGTTAAACTGAGGTTAGCTGGCATGTGTCAGCCAAGCCTGACCTAATCTTGGATTTCTTCCTACTTGTTGTGTCTTCCTCTCTAAATAATATTAAGAATAGGAAGAAACCACAGGGACGCAGTTGGGTTCCAAATAACTATTTTTAGTAGCTGTACACAAACAGACAAGGCCGAGTTGCACACGCTGGCTGCTCCACAAAAACCTCCTCCTTGCGATCCCCGGCTGGCTGTCTCCTTCCCGGCCTCTGCCCTTCCCACCACAAGTCCTGTAACACAAGATAAGGAGACCCCTAAGACTGAAATGAAAACAACCTATTTTCTAGACCCTATGTTAATCTAAGTGTTGTCTAATACCATTCCTCTGCCTGGTGAAAGAGGACCTTTATAATACAGTGTAGGTGACTTGGAGCTCCTCAGACCTGCCATCCAAGCATTCCCCATGAAAACGAAATATGTGGACTCACTCCTACGATTTGCACTGGACCCAAGACCTGGGGAAACTTCCCAGTCATCTCAAAGTAGCTCTCAGATCCAGTCTAAAAGTAAGGGTTTGATGAGCGCTAGAGAAACAAAAATAATATAGCTTAAGCCACAGAGGTGCCAGCTTTTACTGCCTTTCATCGACCACACAGTATTTTGTTCCCGCTATTTCCAGGGAAATAACACTCCGCACGACTGTTATAGGATGTAATATGTGTACTGTAGACGCAGCTCGTAATTGAAACATTTGAGCGCCAGTGAAATCCCAAACGTAAAGTTTTTAATTTTCATTCAACCATGACATTAAAATTTTGGTTGTGCAGGGGAAAAAAAAAAAAAAATACTACCTCAGAGTGCTTTTAAGGTCTATTATTTCCAATATAGTAACAGGGATAAGATGAGCCAAGATGCCAGCAGCTGCTGGCATACTCCAGTGGCTTGTTCCCAATGCTGCTGCCTGCTCCTCCTTTGTCATCCCTTCTCCCACAGCACACAAGAGGCTGTCAGGAGGCTCACCAAGGAGATGTGGCCTATAGCCTGCAACGCACAAAGGAGTGCCACCACCTTCATCCCCGCACGAGGAGGAACGAGCAGGCTGCTGCTGTTGGAGAGCCGGGCTCCTGTCGAGGTGGCTGGCTGAGTGCGGGCCAGACGTATCCAGGACAAGCCCAGCAGGCTGAAGCACCCACCGAAAGAACCAGCTCAAACATCATCTTTGTTCGAAGGCGCATGACCGTAATTTAGAAGAAGAAGGTTATCTCGCAATACTGACCTTATTCAGCAGCTTCCAAGATGACTGTGTGTGGGACAGCAGGCTAAAAGCCTCAGCTGAAACCACTAAACACTCTGCACAGCTGATGGGGAAGCCCTGAAAGGCTGGTTTGTGTCTTGTAGGTCCTCAGATCATCTTCCCCAACACTCGTGTTCACAAACTACATTAGACCAGTCTTGGACTACATCACGCACAAACTCATGTTCCTCACATACTGGCATCCCATGATCTTCATGGGTTGTCTGTTTCACTGTCTGGATGTAATTTAAGGTGATGAACTTAGCTTGGAAAATTTTTAAAGGTTTGACATTGGCCTGCCAGAGAGATGCTGCCCCTCCCCCCAAAAAACTGCCTGCAGATAAGGTGCTGCTAGGGGCTCTGCTTCTGCACTGCTTTCCTTCCCCGTCCCTTCACTCAAATCATACTGGCCATGGTACCTCCAGAAAGGACCCAGGCACCACGTCTTATCCATGTCTGATGGACCTGGTCCGCAAATTTCAGTGCCTGCGTGTCCCACATGCCACCCAACTGGGGAATGGCACCCCGACGTATCTAACCTCCAGAGTACAAGACCTGTCTCTCTCCTGGAGCACAGAGAGATGTGAGAAGTCTGCTACCTATTAAGCTGCTTTATCACGGTGTTTCAAGTACTGAGTACAGAGGAAGGATGAACTTGTGGTTATGCCACCCTGTAGAGATGTAGCTTCCAGCAGTCCTAGCCTCCTACCACAGATGGCCCAAATAGTTTCAAGCAGGTCAAACAATCTCTCGCATCAGATTTCCCCACCTTTTAAGTGCCTGAGAAGGAAACATTTGCAACCAACCGTGGAGCACTCAGACATCAAAATGGTGAGGGCTATATAAACAGATACGTATCTCACTGGTGAAGAAACAGACTGATGTGTTTAATGGTTTATAATGGCTGTTTTAGTTGCCATGAAAGTACTTAAGAGCATGCAACACCTCTTCGGATTAAATCTAAATAATGTAAACAGCAATAAAAAAGGGCTTTTATTCCAAGAAGGCCTGACTCTTGTTTGCACCTGTAGCTCTAAATATATATAATAAGATGTAAAACTATGTGTTACAAGATGCGAAAGAGCAAAACAACATCAGTCACTTGCGCAGAAAGCATGATGACACAGGGAGAGAAGCAAAACAAAATGGACAACTTGCTTGGGTCTGATTCAAACATCTTAGGAAAACACCATTTGCTCGAGCCGGGACTGAGCTAGCAAGGAGATTTGTGTCAGGTAAAGCAAAATGGAGACAGAAACTCCAAATCCGGTCCCTAGAAGGGAAATAAATGAGGGTCAGAATGATACAGCTGATCAGCTGAGCTGATACAGAGGGAGTTTGTGAGATCCGCAAAACAAAATGAAAGGCTCGCTAGGAGCCTGCACAGCCAGTGCTGCAATGTCAGAAATGCAACACAGTGCCATCTGAAACCTACAGGCACAGCACCAGGACTCGAGGTAAAAAAACCAAGCGTGGCACTCCTGTGGATGACACACCTGCCTGCAGCACCCCTAGAATAAAGCGCTAGGGTCCTGTCACACGGCCCCCACAGCGGATGCTGTCTGAGGGGAGGTCTCTGGGGAGGATATCCACGGCTGGAGTAAAGCCACCGGAGGAACATGACACAGCCACATCTATTTACGCCGGGGAGGAAGATTCGCCCCTTGTGCTCCTGCTTGGCATCCTCCTTCGGGTCTCTTACGGGAGAGAAGGTGTCTGAACACAATGGTTAATTAGCTGTAACGCATCCTCTCTGGCTGTAA
Organism: Tetrax tetrax; assembly: GCA_009806455.1. Taxonomy (NCBI): domain Eukaryota; kingdom Metazoa; phylum Chordata; class Aves; order Otidiformes; family Otididae; genus Tetrax; species Tetrax tetrax. The sequence continues at coordinate 911,583 of WHYT01017426.1, forward strand.
CAACTTCACAGGGCTTATCTCCAGACCTGATCTAGACTTCCAGTTATCCTTGTTCTCCCAGTTCCTTCCCCCTCCCCCCTCCAATATTTGCATCTCAGCTTGACAGGGATTTTGTATCTAAGCGGAATAAAAGTGTTTGCATGTGCAAAGAGGAGAAAACCACCCGCTTTCCACTCGGATTCCCTGCGAGGCGGCTCGTTCCATTTTTCCCTTCCCTGACAAACAGAGGGAGCTGAAACGAGAAACGTCAACTTTGGGATCCTGCTTTCCCGAACAAGTCATTCAAAATACCGGACTCTCCGCTTAAAAAGAGAAGGGAAGAAAAAAAAAAAAAAAAAAAAAACCCCC
>WHYT01017426.1:920244-940498 GCA_009806455.1 Tetrax tetrax
AAAAAAAAAAAAAAAAACCAAACCCAAAAACCAACCTGCCTCAAACCTAGTGAGAACTAACTCCAGAAAAACTCATATTGCTGTCAGCACTTTTCCTTGCAGAAAGATGTTACCTCACTGCAGTCTACCAGGTTCAACAACAAACTATATCTCGATACATGGGAGAGACAAGGGAGCATTCTTGCTAGTTTACATTAAAAAAACAATTTTTAAAAAAAATATAGCTAAATATATATTATGTATAAATATAGCAACATATAATACAAACCTCTTTTTTTTTTTAGGATTAATAGTGATTTTTAAAAAATTAACAGTAGAGAGCACCGTGCGATGAGAACTGACATTTCCCAACTCCGTCATGAGGTGCATTTCATCACCTGTTTCATCATCCCGTGGGGCCCCACCATGGCATAGCACGGTCCAGCATCGGTACCCTGGTGACTCAGAAGCAGAGGGTACAGCAAGATGGGAAGGGAAAGGCCAGCTGTCTGCTTTGGGGAATGGGGTTGCAGGAGGTTACAGTCGTTTAATAAAATCAAGGACTCGCCCCGTGAGGGTGGTGGGCTCCACACAAGAGCAGACATCTCCTGCGAAGCTGCTGCAGCTTCTGAATTGAGTAACTGTGTTTTCAGGAATTGGGAAGTTACTACAGACCCCTGATTTCACACATGGTGAAGGTATGAGCAAATAATAACATATTTGTGGGAAATCTTTCCCCCTAATTGACCCATAATCCCCGCTTTCTCCACACTCTTCCCCTCTTTCCCTTCCATTGCTGGGAGTAGACAACCTATTTACGTTTTGCACAAGGATTATGCTTTATCCCTTTATCCAGCCAGCGACCTACTGGCGTTTCATGTACTTTAAGAAATATGAGCTACCAAACTGCCTCTTCCAATTTTTGTAATTTCGAGTATTTCTTGCATTTACAGATGCCCAAAGGCTTGGGAAGCAAGCACTGCAGAAGCAAGGGAAAGGGCTGGGAGCTGTTTCTGCTTCATATCGCAAGCTCTCAAATGACCTGTATCTTATTTAGAAACCTGCCAAAATACCTCTCCAGACAAGCGGCTTTTTTTCCTTCCAGAGTTCCCTGTTGGATAGCTTGATATACCTGGATGCCAGGCACACGCTGATGTGAGCTGCAAAGGGAAAATAACGTTCCCAGTACCCGAAGCAGGGGCTGGGAAGGGCTCGCACTCAACAGTTGATGCTGAAGGAAACTGTAAATACAGGACAGGAGTCCACTCCAGGCCTGGGAGGAGGTGTGGGTCAAGTACACACACACAGTTTTATCCTGTAGTTACAAGGACTGTGGAAGGGAAAACCTAATGACCCTGCTCCTGTCCCATGAGTAGCTGTTAAGCATACACTGCAAACACAGCACAAGCTACCTGGGGCCCAGTTTGTAAGCACGGATGGTTTAGGCCCTATTAAAGACTAATTTTCTGATTTTTTTTTTTTTTTTAAACTGAGTTTGAGGCAGTAAGATAAGCTCTCCACAGACTCTGAATTTGCAAAGTCTGTTACCTCCAAGCACAGAAGCTCTGTGGTGATGGTGACAGCCCACCGCCTCCATCTGGTTCAGATCTTAATTTCAGCTTAATGTTAGACAACACCTATGTTCTCGCATCTCGTCGGGGAGCTGCGGAGCTGCAGATGGGATGGGAGGGATGGAGTTGTCACAGGTGGCTGTGCTGGCCTCCCAAACCCTCTTGGACTTGGTGAGAGAGGGGGTGAGGAAGGGTGGGACCTGTTTCCTTGCGGCACCAGAGGAAGCGGCTGTGGGAGAGGTGAAGATGCAGTGAGTCAGTGGAGAAAAGAGCTGTCAGGTCAGATATCCCAGACACCAGTAAGGCTCTAGCCAAATTTCAGTCTGGGGTTTCCCAAAGGGAGGGAGGCACAGATGCTTCCCTTTTGCGCACACCTCCACATAGTTGTTTGTAGTGATCAAGGGAAAGAGTAACTGGTTTTTTTTTTGAAAATCATATGGCATCCTTAAGCAGCCATGTGCTCTCGGGGCGATACCCCCTCCCAGGGCCTGGGCCTCCAGGGTGGGCACTGATCCCAGAGCCGCAAGAGGCTGACCTTGCACAGTCCTACCTGAGTGGAAAAGAGGGGGCTCATTTTAGCAACACAGCCAGGACACACCAGCAAGAGCCCTGCTCTTCTCCCTAGTCCCATCACTGCTGTGGTACTCATGGACGTGGACAAATCACTTCATCTCTCTATACCTTTATTTTCCAACTGTAAAATTGAGATAATTATATTGACCTTCTTCATAAAATGCCTTGCAAATGCTAGACAGCAGCTAAGTACTATCATGATTATTATATAAAATAATCCATTATAGCCCCTGGATGCTGGAGAAGAAATGAATGATGGCTGGAGTCCATATAAACACTGTGTTAGATCAATGCAGGCACTATTACAATGTTGATCTGGTCTCCTAGTGCGTGTTCCCACAAATCCACATGGGGATGAAAAATCCAAACATATCTCTTGGCTGACAACTGACTGAAGCTATGTTACAGAGAGGAAGAAAAATCTAATCCTGTTGCACAAACCAAACTATACAGTTCCTGCTTTGATCACAGAAGGAAGAAAGTTTTTTTGGCTGAGTTTTCTGCATATGAAAAGAATTGTTTTCAGTTTGTTTTGGGGGTTATTTTTACAGATGAGCCATCTGAGTTTGATATGAAGAAGGCACCCTATCTGTGCATTTAAATGTTTAACACTCTGTCAAAGTGAGGCACTCATCAGCTTTAAAAATTAAAAACTGTCTGGGAACAAAAGCACTGTCTTATTTGCTGACAATGGGAAAGAAAAAGCCCCAACTAACCTCCGTGCAAGCTCAAACAAACATCTCCTGTACCCATCTAGCAAAGAGACAAACTGAAGAACAAATTCAAGGTTTTTTTAGGAAAGCTTCAGAAGAAACCAGCTTAATTCTACGCTGAGCTAAAAGCCATTTGCTACTTTGTGTTTGAGAAACCATCTGCTTCCGGCTCTCCCTCTACACCCCAGTCATCACCAGTTGATGCCAATTAAAGCCTTAGAGGAGCTACCCACAAAAGCAAAATACACTTACAGTACTCAAATTGAAATGCATTGATTTCTTCCTTACAATGCCACAACCCGTGAATTTTTAACAAGGGTGTGCAACAGAGGTGCTTTACCTGCTGGGGAGCAGAGAGCACTTGCGTGCTGCAGGCTTGCCTGGGCTGTTGGGTACCAGTGGTGGGTGGGTACCAGCACCTGCCATGGGTACCGGCATCTGTGGTGGCCTTGCACAGCCCAGCTCGCATCCTAGCAGGCACAGAGCTGCAGAGATGATAGACGCTTCTCCGCCCTTTCCAAAGTCCTACAGCGAGGAAGGAGAGGAATAGGTTTATACAGATGTTATTTTCTAAAAAGAGACCAGTGGAGAAGCTGGCTCCACAGTCTGCACAGTCACAGGACACCGTGTTCACTGCACAGTGCCGCTGGCTCGAACGTGCGGATGAACATTGAGGAGACGGACTCCCTGGGGTCACCATCTGTACAGGAAATCTGGGGTAGCCTCACTGGGCACAGCAAGGCTGGCATGGTAGCTGTCTTGAAGGACAAGCTCAACAGGGTCCATGGGACATCTCACTTCAGGGCACACACACAGCAGGCCACAGGCTGGTTCCTAAGTACAAGGTGGTGCTTAGCAACAGGTACTCATTACAGCCCTTCCCAGGGCATTTCAGCTGCTGCGTGTGACTTTTCCAGAGCTGCAGAGCACAGCACCTAACTAATCTCCTAATTAGAAACAGACGGCTTCATTTCAATGTAATACTTCCCTTCACTGTACACTACGTTTTAAACCTCTCAATGTATTTGGAGGAGACCTGTGGCTTCCTGGTACCTATACCCCAACGATATACCAGCAGGTAGAAAGACTACATATTTCAGTGAAACTTGTAACTGCAATAAGCCATTGCCTTATACAAAACAGCAGATAGCCCAGTCAACCCCCATAACAAGGTAGGAGGGGTAAAGGTCCAGGATTCACATTTTCAGTCCTGTGGCCCCAAATCAGAGGCCCAGCCTGAGATTTTGTTAAAGATTTCTTTTTCCCCTCAGGCCTCACATATTCCCCTTGCTCTCAGCCTCTGCTTTAAAGAGTCAGTTCCTCCAAGGAGGGGGGAAAAAAACCCCATGTGCATTATTGGACAGTTGAAATCTGCCAGAATTATAAAAAATATTGGGGTGCTTTATCTGCATATATCTGAGCATCTCTGCCCAGTGAAGGCATTGAGTTCCTGCTCAGGATGTACAGAACCCCTTTACATAGTAAAATACTACTTCTGCCATCGTCCAAGTTTCTTATTTGAAAAAGATGACATTTATTCAGTTGGTAAAATAATCCAGCAGCACATATCGTGCCCCTTTCACAGCTCCTGGAAGACAGCCTAATATACACATTCTTACTGATACAAAAGCTTTTCTGCAGTCACTGGTAGAAGTATTTGGAAAGGGTTTCAAAATACCTGTATCAGCAAGATGCATATGGCTGATTTCTGTTCGCATGGCTCAGACTGTAGAAAGCAGCCGGCATGTAAAGGAGCGGTAGAAAGGCCTTCAGTTACATGTTAGAAAACAAAGTGATTGCAACAAGATTTTAAAGTGGTTTTGCTAATGGGAACCAGGCAGCTAATGTCAGCCCTTTCAGTTGTTTGACAATACCTGAACCAAGACAGTTAGATGGAAAGGCAAATAAAATAGCCCACGCTTCACACATCCACTCACAGGCACAGAAAATCTTCTGTTCCCCTGGGACAGTTTCTGTCCCAGCCTGGTAATCCCCAGCCATGGCGGGGTACTGGCTGCACTGCAAATGGGCCCAGGGAGCTGAGCTGGTGGGAAAAATAATGTGGAGAAAGCTAAAGGGGAAGGGGGAGGGTGTGAGCTCCGCTCTGCGATGCAGTTCAGTGCTGGGACAGCCCTACACATGGACAGGGCCAGCCTAGCAGAAGGGTGGAGAAGCAGCGAAGGCACAAACTTCTGTGGTCAGAAACAAGGTTCAAAGCCATAGTCCCAGCACAGGCACTTCTTTCAAAGCCATATCCAGAGTGCAACTGCTTCTTGTAAAGCCATCATCTTAGGACAGACAATTTTTTGCCTCTCCTGTGATTTTCCAGAGCCAGGCTAGATCACAGTTGCAGACTGGAAAAGAGCACTCATGGCCAACATCAGACATGCACCAAGTTTCACGGCCATCCTCTTCAGAACCTACCTTTACAAACATGCAAGGGACCACACGTTGCTGATGTAAAGATTCTCTCTCCATAATCACTTAATCCCAGCTGCAATTTTTTCATGAAGAGGTATCCTCGCCATACTGGCTTGAAGCATGAGAGCGTCTAATTGAGTATCTGATTCCTGGCAGTAGCTGATCTTGGCTTCTTCTGAAGAAATCTTAAATATGCTCCGTGACACATGCTACTGGGCAGCAATATGTTGTGAAAGAAGATTTTATTTCAAAGATGACTAGGGCTCAATATGTTTGTGAGTAGATAGGATAAACAGTGTAATTGCGCATCTGTTTTTTTCTATGCAAGTGCCTCAACTTGACATTTCCAAAATTTAAACGCTCTAAGCACTGACCTTGGGGCAGCTAGGAAGAGCTAGATTTTTTACAATTTTTTCAGCATCAAACATCTTTTGGCTGGCGCCTCTAAAAATGAATGCACATAGAAAAAATGTAGTTTAACAGATTTGAAAAATGGCTGAGCAACTTCCCCTCACCCTGGTAATGCTGCAGAATTATTTCTATTTTTGTGAGGTGAACTGGAATATTTTTAAGTCTCATCCTTCATTGAGGCTTTGCTCCTCCTTCATTTTGTATTAATGCAGAGAATACTCAGTGTTTTCTCATCACCCACAAACCAAGATAAACACCATATTCAAAGCAGTGCTGATTTTGCAAGTAGTATTAAGTTTCTCCCCCCATACTGTGGCCGAGGGATTTGTTTGTTTTTTGCTCTAACACAGCCACATGATGGGTTTCCATCACTGACATACCTGCGTTCTTCCCAAGAGGCTGCCACTAATTTCATCACAGCCAGATGAGAGAGCAGTGAATATTGTTCCTGACAGGGTTATTACTTTGTACTTAGGATGCTGAAACATTTAGAAAAATTATTCCAATTTTTATTCATATGGTACGATATTACTGTTCACCTTTACTTACTCTACTTCCACAAATGACACCACGCTGCTATTAATCCTGTGTGACAAGGCTGCTCTGCTGCCCATGTTGATAGCATCTGTATGAAAGGAGGAAAACCCATGATCAAACCACACATAAACCAACTCCAGGGCTGAAATTAAGAATAGTCCTTCCAATGAAATTATAAAGGTTTGGGAAAAGTTTTACATTTTTATAATGTACTGCTGTACCCACAAAAGTTTCTCAGTTCAAGAGTATTCAGAGGAACGCTGAAAGTCGTAATATGCCGCTCTTCTAGAGTGCCCATGAAGGATCCAGCTGCTGAAAGCCGAGGTACAAATGAAGAACTTTTTCTGCCTAAATGCTTTTCAGTTTAGCAAGTTTTCCCTCCAACTTACCCAGATGCTGTAAGCAACCAGAACAGGGCAAGTAATAGATTTTCTGTTTGATGCCAGTTCTGAAAAAAAAAAAAAAAGAAAAAAAAATAGTTTGTTGTGATGCAAACATTTTGTTCAGTCTGAACATTTTGGCTTTGATCCTTTAAAACTTCCAAACTGAACCTGAAGGATTTTGAAATAAAGTTGTGGCAAATCAGAAGATGTTGAAAGGAATGGTTCAGCTGCTTTGAAGTTTGGGTGCTCATTTCTTCCCCCCTTTGTGCATATGAACAATTTGACTAAACTGACATTTCAGTCTCCAAAGTGACATTTTCTTCCCAAGAAAACTTTTGGCCAACAAAATGTCATCTGTGTAGCAAGCAGATACAAATAGAAAGCTCTCCAATTTGTATCCCTTTGAGCAACTCCAACACATCCTCAAAAGTAAAAGTGAGATATGAAACTCAAAACCCATCACTTCACTCAAAGTGAAGTACATACAGCCAAAGTAAAGTAGTGAAGACAGCTTTATGCTTAAAATAATTTCTGATTACTGGTATCCACTTCCTAAGCTGAGGTGGAAAACCAGCACGCTCCAGAAGGTAAATTCAATATGAAGCTCTTTAAAGATTAATTCATATAGAACCTCCCGCTCAGGGATGAAGCTTCCTGTTGTGAAGTCCTCAATAAAGAGGACTTACACTGAGTTGGGCAGAACAATTCCTGTTGCGAACACCACCCCCAACCTGTCCCATCCTCCTCCTTGTACAGCGCCCTGCACCCCAGGAAAGCTGTGGGTGCAGGGACAGGCTAGTGCAGCCGTCTGCCTTGCTAAGGAATGGGAAAATCAGAAAAGTTCCCAACGGGGAGAGCCCCCTGAGATCCACGTAACTGTATGGACCGTGTCCCTCCTGGCCAGATGTGGGCAGAGGTAAGACGCAGTGCTGAGTGGGCACACTGCTGCTCAGTGCACCCCAAATAACTCTTCCGCTGCTGCTGTGCTTCACGGGTGACATCCACGGCAGCACCCATCGCAAATGTAACAGGCCTGAAAGCAGGCAAGTGGCTCTATTTAAAACTAAAGAGGAAAGTGCAAAGCTTTGAAGTCAGAAGGCATATAATGAATTCAGCAAAACTTTATATTTCAAAGCTGGTTCTATTTGCAGAAGCCATCTGCCCAGAGAAAAGCTCAAACATGCACCTCTGACAGGAGTCAAAAGAGTTGAGGGAAACAGATCTCACTGAGGATGTTTCACATCATCCGTTCCCACAATATCTGAAATGTCACTTTGTAGTGGAGCAGCTTCCATCCTTATATCAATTACAACATTTACATCCAGCTCCCCCAGGGTTGCTGGCATTTGAAGCGACTGTCCAGTCCAGTGGCTCCCAGCAATTTCTAATGAGATATGCCAATAAGACATCACTGCTTGTCCCTCCTAATGATAACTACGAGCTCTCTGGAGCTTTCCCTTAAGCCACTGTCTTACTTATCCCCTTATTAAGGATTATTGATCTTCCTCTTTCCCCTTGCCAGCACTCAGATTTTAAACCACAAATCCAGAGACGGCTCCATCCAGGAGGACAAGGGGCAGTGCGATGTGCAGCCCTTTCACAGGAGAAGAGCACCGCCCGTGAGCCAGGTTATCATCACGGGCAGCAAATGCAAGCCCACCCCTCAGGCAGAACCAGCAACGGAGGCAGCTCCTCCCAAGCACCAGCTCCCCAGAGCACCCATCAGCTGTACCGATTTGCAGCACGCAACTAGGGCTTGCGTTTCCACAGCAAGGCAAAAAAAGAGGCATCGTGTAAAGCTCAGAACAAGTCTGTTTAAGAATTCCTTCTGATATCACTAGTCTTTCATACAGCCCGAACGAGCCATTAAAATTCTCTCTGATAACTGGCTTCCCGAGAGCGTGAGAGTCAGGCAAGACCACGCCAGCCACAGACTCTACCGATATTTCTCCTGGCTTAAAACAGACCCTAAAAAAATAAGCCTGGAAGTCATCTGAGAAACCAACTTATGTCATAGATTTTGAAGATTAGTCTCTGCATTACAAGGAAGCAGAGAAAAGCAGAGGTCTTTCCCCTGGGAAAAGGGTGAAAACCATCACTGGAAGTTTACAGCAGCCAGTAGCTGGAGGGAGGCTGGCCACGGCCACTGGCCCTAGCAGATCCTGGAGCTGTGTGAATGCTGATTGTCCACAGGCAGCATTTCCTCACGTCTCTCCCCAGCCACATTGCTGCCTGGTGGGATCATCACCGTCTTTGATAGTGACCCTAATGGAGGCAAAAGTATTGAGGAGAACAGAGAGGGTATAAGCAGGCAGAGAGACAGATAACACAACTGTGTAAGCCTGTTTTACTAGGAATCAGCTTTAAAAGTTTCCTCTTATTTCTGAAATTATGGCTTTCTTGTAACATTCACTGGATACAGCCCACTGCAAATATGTACGGTTCTCACTGTTACCGTATTTCACCTCACCACAATCTTTAATGTATTTTGCTTTAAGACATTCCTGTCAAACAGTTATTTCTTCATCTATGCTGGTTTGGGTAGAAGCCTTTGCTTACCTGCGCTTACATTTATGCTCGTGGTATCAGGTGAGAAACCAGCCCCAGCACCCTTCCGCAGTACGTCACGGAGCCCTTCTAGGAAAGGCTCTGTAGCATATGCAGGAAGGAAAGAGCAATATTTTTCCTTGCTGGCCTTTTAACAGAAGCTTTTAGCTTCTGCAGTTACATCAGTCCAAGAGATTGATTGTTTTTTCTGTGCCTGTAGCCATGGATGAGTGCAGGGATGGAGAACCTCCTAGCCATGACAGCAGTTCAGAGAGGTGCTTCAGAGCCCCTGGGCCACACAGATTCCATGCAAAGGTCCAAGGCACATTTATAACCCTGCAATTGACATTAGGTTGCAGGCACTTGCACACAGCCTCTGATCCTGGGACTCCAGGAGAGGAAGAAACTCCACACTTACACACAGCCACTCTGACTTCAGCCAGGCTCTGTCTGCATGAAGCTCTTCTTGGGTAAGGTCCTCATCAGTCCCTGTGCACTGGGAGGAGTTCATCTTCCAAGTTGACTTTCTGGTAATCTTGGAGTAGCTTCTGTAAAGGGAGGATCAGCTTACTCTGTGACAACTCCAATAATTAAAAATAAATTTAAAAAAAAATCAGTATTCACAGAAAGAAATTAAAACTGGATCCTTGCATTAATACTGCCTGAATTAGCACGACATCCCAACAAGATCACAGAGCCCACCTGAGCCACGTGGCACCTTCTCCAGCTGGTGTCTGCCAGAAACCTGCACAGGTACAATCCCCTCTAATGCTGAGGCTCAGCTGGTTCTCACTGCCGCTCAGTCTCCATGTCCATCCTGCTCGAGCACCTCCCAGGAGCTGGTAGAAAACTTCTTCCATTGCCACTGATGCCTACTGCTAATTGCAAACAGAAGAGGCTGCTTAACATAGTGTAATCCTGTCCTCTTTAACTTCTGCTTCTGGACAGTGCAGTTTCTTTCTTGTTGTTTTTAGGATTTGGGGGGCTAATTTATTATCTGGACACCTTCGCTCAGCAGGTTACCTCCTTCCCACTTTCAGCCCAGCTGCTGTCTTCAGAGGCACCGTGCTGCCAGATGGACCGAGGGATGCACACAACTGGTCATCAGCACTGCTTTTCGTGAAGGGTAAAAGAAGGATATGGCCAACATCAGTGGCTGTTTTTTCAACCTTTTCTTTTTAAAATGGCAATCTCACACATGTTATGGGCTTATTCCAAACTGAGTATTTTTTGGTTTTTTCCTTCCCAGATACAAACTGAATTGGCTGGTGGAGCAAGCTACTGCGTAAATTGTCATTGCTAGCAGTTGGTGCATTGCTGGGTTTTAATGCATAGAGGTAGACACTGGACACTACCTAGAAATAGATGCTTTTTGGCCCCAAAAGCTTATATGGGAGGATGGGAGAGGGAACAGGAGCATCAAAAGCTGAAACAATTTCTGAAGGTGGTCAACAGTGGCAACTCCTGGTTCAAACCATGGCTCTAGGGGCAGATGACACCCTTTCCCAGGGTGAAGCTGCCTCACCGTGGAGCCCAGAATGTTGGCTTTGGAATCCAGGGCACTTGCTCCCAAAATTTTTTAAGCATATACAGCAAGGAGTCAAACAAGTAAAGAAAACAGCCGCCAAATTATTTGCCTTCCAGCAATACACAACTGAAGTGCTAATGCCTACCAGCTGTACCTACGCATCAGTTTTTTGAAACAAAGATCATTTCTTTGTTGTACACCAAGAGGAGGAGGAGGAGGCCAGCAAAGACGTGCGTAGTCCAGGCTCTGCACTGATAAAAGGGCTGGTGCAGGCTCTTAGTTCTTCCCTGCTTCAGGAGGTCTGAGAAAGCAGCAGCCGGGCTCTGCTTCAGCACAACCTGGCATTAAAGTGGCGTTCTTTGAAAAGTGCCTGCAATAAAATAGCATCTTCTTACTGAGAAAATGTGCTCCCAGCAAGGATCAGAGTCATATCTGTCAATTTTAATGACAGAAAATGAGGTTGTGACACATTCCTTGTGCTATCATTGCAGAGTTAACTTGGCCAAGAGGTAATTAATGGAAGATGTGTGGTTGCGTCCCCTGTGCTGCTCTGAAAGTCTCAGGCTGTAATTGGTACCATTGGCTCTTGTAAAATAAACTGTACTCCTGATCCAGCACAGAAATCAAAACATGGCACTCCAAAAGAAACGTTTTACTTTAGGAAATTGCCTTCTGATAAAGTGATTTTAAACCTCAGAGGCTTCTGGGCAAGTTTTTGGCTTCCAGTGCTGTTACTCTCCTCAATGTTGTGCTCTGTACTCTCTGATTTCCCTGCCACAGCTCAGCACTTTATGTAGCTGGTGACTCTTGATGACGCATTTTGATGCATTCAGCACAACCACACACTAGCATGAACCAGAGATCACCATATTTCTGGCTGTAGAGCTAGAGTAAACATGGACCTGTGCCCAGACAGTGTTGGCGGTGGCTGGAAAACCAAGACTGAGAGTCTAACAAGAGAACTGGGAAAAAATCCGCTCCACTGAAAACATGGTGCTGGAGCAAATCTGTCGTTGTTCAGGGTATGAAAGGCTTTCAGGCAGCCCAGTTTTGGCACTGGGAACTGGCTCCTTCCCACTCCTCACAGTCGCTCAGGAGCCATTTCCCCATATCCTACTTACACACAGGTATCAGGCAGAGCTGATAAGGAGGGAGAGCAGGGCCTGCTAGCTGAGCGGCTATGCCACAGGCTCCCTGTGTGGCCTCAAACTGTGGGCTCAGTTTCTCCCCATAAAATGATGAATAGCACTTCTTTACCTCCCGGGGCGGGGGGGCGGGTTGAGAGGATAAAAAACTACGACACAAAGTGCCACAAAGTGCAAAGTTATTACAACCATCCATCTGGAGAGACTGTCAGCTTTAGCACGAAGGCTGCTATCAGGTGTGGTGCTGAGAGCATTCCCAGCAGCTGTCTTGTTGGATGGAGCACCCGGCATGCTCATCTGGCCTCAAAGGGTTTAACAAACTGTTTTCTGCCCCGGAGACAGAAAGTAAAACTCTTCCACCAGGTTTCTCCTTTTCTTCCAGGAGAAGGTGGCAAAGGAAACCTCTGCTACCCTGGGCATGCTAGGGGAAAAATGGAGCAGGGGCTGGTGCCCTGATCTGCGACAGCCCTGTGATGGGAAGAAGCTGAGGAGCCATACTGGGAGCCGTACTGGGAACCTCCCCTCCTCCCTCCTCCACAAAAGCAACAACTAGGTGTGGAAAGATGCTGTCAAACCCTACACCACATCAGCCCTTGCCACAAGTGCTCCCTTGCCTCTAACCGCGCTGGAAGGAAGCACAGTGTAAACAGTCTGGTAAGATCTCTTCCAGACGCCTGCTGTGGTGCATTAGGAGATTAACATATTAACTCTGAAAACCCACTAATTTTCAGGGGAACTCTGTACTTAAACTGAAAGAAGTTTTGCAGAGATCAGCAGTTTGTCTGATGCTAGGGAACGAGGGAAACCTGTTAAGAGCAGACTCTGTGGATAATTGAGAAAATTATTCAACGCTGCTTTTTTAAAGGACCTTGGATTACAATATTGCATGGGTTGGTAATACATTGCTCCTAATCTTTTCAAATACACATTTGCAATGGTTTGTTTATCACTAGCTTTTGCCTTGCAATCAGACAAACATTTGAGGCTTTGCTTCTCCTGGAACTCCAGCTAAGCAGCGTAAGCCAAGTCAGACGTTGCAAGAAAGATTATGGGCAAACATGTCTATCTATCTGATGTGGGAGGTTTGTTTTGTTGGAGGGGGTTTTTGGACATAATGTATTACATACAATCAGGCATTGAAGTATAACTTGATAAAAAACAGAAGAAAAAAACAACAGCTCAAAATTATATGAGCTAAACTACAGGAACCGAGATGGAGACCAAGGCAGCCCATGGAGCGAGGAGGAGAGGAAGCAGGGATGGGAGTACCCAAGAGAGCTCAGCATGGTGGGGTGGGAGGGATAAACCTGCCGAAAGAAACGGGACTGGCACTGTGCCCGACATAGGCATCTTGGAGCCTGCCAGACTGCCTCTAAAAACCAGTTTCACAAGCAAAGCTCTGTCAGTCAGACCATCCTGCCACCACGGCCAATCAACGAGAGCAGCCTGCCTATGGCCAGCTGCACCTTCTAGGCAAAGGGGAGGAAGAGGCCTGCGTTACAACTCTTACACTGCGATTTATTTGGTTACGTGGTTTCAGCCATGCTATGTGCATGTGCTTACCGAGCTCCACAGAAATCACCAGTGACAATAAATACACTTCCACAGCCAGCTCTGCTCCCATGCCTCCTTCACTTGGCCAGATAAACAGACAATGTATACTTCCTTTTACTATAAAGGTGAAGTCACAAAAAAATGCCATGAAAATCTGTCTCTGAAACAGTACGCAGAGCAAAAATTAGCCCTGGAGCAACTGGATATTTGGGTATGTTTCCCACTTTTTCATCTAGACATACTAAGCAACAAGAAAGCCGGTGAAACTGGAGAGCTGGGAACTCCTGTGGTAAGGCAGAGACCCAGCTGCCAAGGGTCTGTGGTGGTTGCTCTGTAGCAGCTTCTCCATGCTTCAGGGCAGGCAGCACAGCTGGAGAAAAAAAGGGACACATCTAGGGCGTGCTAGGCTGCCAGGGAGCCGCAGCAAGGACAGCGTGACTTGGCTTGTAAACACCACAGTCCCAGCTCACCTCAGAAACCGTGTCCCTGACCCTGGTGTGCATCTGCTCTCTCCTCGTTCCTGAGCAACACCATGTGAAGTGCCCACCTGGGACAACCACCCTGATTTAAAACAAAACAAAAAAAAACCCCAGACCAGCCAACAATTCAGCAGCCCAGAGCTTCTGCCTTTCCTCAAGGTGGATTTCTTTTGAAGCCAACTATTCTTATTTCACCCTCCAATCTTGTCAGCAACGGTCCAGGCGCAAGCTGTTTGGTTAAGGTGGGCTGTTGCCCCAGTGTTGCCCTGTCCCTATCTTTCACCTTTACTTCGCATGAGGAAGATGCATATTCCATTTCGCATAAGCCCAAGCATATGTGAGTGATTATGTGTGACCAGCTACATATAATTATCTTAGATGTAGGCCTATAAATGATTCATTAAGATCTGTATCAGCTGGTTATTTAATGTGTCCTGCTAATTAAAACTTTGTGATAAAGACAGCTACAGCTTTCTGTAATTATGCCTCTGGACAGTGCGATGCACTTCCAACTAGTACTTGCAATCCTGGGTGTAAGTTGATGCTTAAAGTAGGGTAGAAAAATATAGGTTAACTGCTGCTCTTAATCGCTCTTCATTATTAAGATTATTGTAGAAATTCACTGTACCACACCCTGGGACTCTGCATAGTGCACATTACAGGCACCGTTAGGTGATGATGCTGCACACTGCGTTATCCTTCTGTATACTTGAGAAGCTTGAGAAAAACAAACAAACAAACAAAAGACGAATTCACCTAGAAGGAATGTGCCTGGCTTGGCTCCTCTGAGAGAGGAAAAAAAAGTGGACCAAAGACATGTTTGAGGAAATGCAGCATGTTTTGCCCTACAGGATCAAATTCGGCATTTCTTGCTTAAGCCAGAGATCCCACTAGGGTCACTGTAAGCCTTCTCCTGAGTAAGGTGCACACGTCTGCCGTCACCATACGCTGCTTCCAGCTTCCATCAGTGCCAGTAGGAAGAAACACAGAGACTCAGAAAGCACATAAGTTCCTGTTTTGTTAGGTCAAAAAAGGGAGCTAGATTAAGTGTACATTAGTGTAACTAAGTTGGTCTAACTCAGTTTGTCTCCAGTCTTGTCGTCTCAAGATATGTTTGGCATCAAAAGGAATATGCCTATGTATAAAACAGGTAAGAACTTTAGAATATTTTTTTGGGATGGCTATCAATGCAATAAAACATCAGTAACAAGTGATAAATGCTAAGTAAAAGAAGCTTTTCCTAAGCAGCTTATGCTAAGAATGTAAATCTTGCCCCACTACCAAAAGAGTACATTAAGTGTCGTCCTTCTAATCTCGTTGGCAGCCTGATATTGCCACTAGGATAAATGAAAGATTGATCGCCTCAGTGGCTGTGCCACTGCAAGCTCTGCATGGTTAATCACAGTGGGAGACGACTGCCCTTGTGTTGACACTTGGCGTCTCCTGGGAGAATGCTCAGCTTGCTCCTGTCATCATTGGAGCAGAGCATGTTTCACCCAGGGGAATGACTCAGGTAGAACCTGTTGGTTCTTGTTAGCCACAGAACATTGCCTAAACCCTAAAGTCTGCATCCCATGGGAGCAATGCCCTAATCTAATCTGTGGTTAGTTTCTACAAACACTAATTTGTGAAGACAAAACAAAAACTATAGAAGATAAGTCTATCAAATGCATTTGAGTCCCCAAAGGTGAGCTGGTATAGTCCATACCATCATGGCCAGCACCAGTAACTCACCAGGGCAGGAGAAGCATGAAGTAAACTCCATGCCCAACCTAAATGTGTTCTTCTCCCACTGTCTCCTTCCAGCTTCTCATGTCCAGCCCATTCGCATGGTACCACATCCTAGAGAACCACTGCAGGACAGAGCTAGAACAGAATAGGTAAAGAAATTATTTAAATATAACCTTGCTTCGGTTAACAGTTTTTACTGACTGCCCGCCCTTGTGCCTGTAATAGTATAAAAAGTAGTATCTAAAAACCTTGGCCATACCAAACATGCCATCCCTTGCGCAAGAAATTAATGAAGCCCAGTTTCCTACAGACCTATGTCTCAGATCACCTTATGGTGGCTCCTCTATTTACTTTTCAGTTACTCTCACGATATAGTGGACGCGATTAGTCCTTAGTCACTCTTTTCTCAACTGTTCTTTGGCGTGTGTTGAGGTTTGAGTTTCAAGTTATGCTCTTCAGTGCCCTGTCATACCAGACATTGCTGATTAGACTGCTGATAGCAGCCTCTGGCGATTACTCAGGTGAGAAATCAGGGTGCAGCCTTCTCATCCATGGGACCATGTTACAGGGTTTCTCTAGCTAAAGTGAGCTACTTTAATTAAACTGATAGGAGCTTAACTATGTTTGATATTTCTACTGATAGTTTATCAAGTGACTCAGACTGGTCAGTCTCAAATAAGGAGGTAGAGACCAACTGGGTGTTTAAGTTTCAAATCTCCCATGAGACAAAAAAGTTCACAAAACCGGATAGCCCTGTGTGTGCCAGCTCCAGCCTATGATGGCTGTGACAACACCAGCACATAGTTATTAGCTTGTAGAGAAGGAATCTGGGCTTAGAAAAGAGAGAGACAAAGCTGAAGCTGTTCAAGAGTTCTTCAGCAAACACTGCCTTTGCTCCTGTCTTTGAGGGATGTGGGATGCAGCACTAGAGTGACCAGACTTTTAAAATGAATCTAAGCTCTGCTGCATTTGCCTTCAGCATAAAGCAAGCACACAGGTATTCCAATGGACTTACGGCTGTGATGAGCATGTTTTTTCCCATGCATGTCACCTTTATGTCTCAGACATCTTTGTTCTTCTTTAGGACCATCTTGCAGAGTAGCCCCACAGAGCAGCACTTTTCCCAACAAGGGAAATGGGGCAGCAGGCAACCCACAAAGGGCTCATCAGTACGTGGCTCAACTCCATTTTTCCAAGCTATTGGTATGGTCACCTCAGTAAAGCACCCAGGTCAGATAAGAAGAGGCACCATTCCTACAAGGAGATAAAATCCAGTCAAGCTTACCTTGACCCGAAACCATATGGAAAGGCAGCTTATCACTGTCAAGGTTCACACTTGAGCAATATCGTAGGGCAGTAGCTGCCAGCGGGTGAGCGGCAGGTGTAGACAAGGCTCAGGGTTAACTGTAGACATGGATGTGTGGCCATGGCAGTGCAGAGGTGGAGTACAAACCAGGGTATGATGGTCATTGGACCCAGCAAGCTTTCTTTTGGCATGAAACTGGAATAACAGCAGCAGGAACACCTCGGCCTGCTACCCAAGATGGGCCCTGCACTGGAACAGGAGCCACGTGCAGCCCAGAGCAGGAAGAAGGAAGACTATAAGTCACTTACCATCCCCCTGGCTCAGCAAGCGACTCTGTGGCTGCAAACAGCATGGGTCAGCTCAAGACTTGCTGCATATTCTGTGGGTGCAGCAGCACTGCTGGAAAGGGCACAAATTCCTATTGCAAAATCTACTTCGCTGAATAGCAGAGGCACTCAAGCAGAGGAAATGCTATTTCCCCCTTGCGCTGCGGTTTTTCCCCCGTGGCCTTTAGGTGACATCATCCTGGCATTCACCTCCAAAAGCAGGTGGTTCCAGGCATTGACTGATGGTGGGAAACGAATTATTGTCTCCCCTGAAAAGATATGGAAACAGAACAGGATTAGATGTCTTGCCCAAGGGCCAGGAGGAGAAATGGGGTCAAATCCAGAATTACAGCGAAGGTGCTCTAACAATAGGCTACAAGCTATAGGTTTGCACACTGTCTATCGTAATCCTGCTGAGGCCTCCAGGCAGCACTGCAATATGCATCACCATAATAATGAGTTTCTAATCCCAATCAAATGCCCAACCCAGTAGGCACCGCCTGACTCACAGAAAGGATTAGCTGACAGATTGTAAACAATAGTTGCGGGAATCGCTGGGCCCATTATACAATCTTTTTATGCTGAATACACAGAAATACCTGAGAAAATTAGGAGTTTTTGCTGAGAACATAAGTAACTGAGCTTTTCAAATACATGTAATGGGTATTCTCACTCTTCAGCCCTAGCAAAAATCCATCAGTATCATTGCACACCATTCCTAACTCTTGAATCAACCAGATTAACAAGGACAGGAACTCACGTTCATACTGTGAGACAATAAAGACAAGCTGCTTACAAGATGATCCTCTGAAGCATCCAGACCATGTCTGCTTCTTCGGATGAATAGGTCCTACTTGCTTTCATCACAAAAGTGCCTCTGTCACAATCCAGAACACGTGGGAGAAGCAGACAGTGCATGGGAAAAACAAACAGAAATTAGAGAAATTAACATTTCTTTATGAGAATGAAAAAACTGGAGATCAAATAGATGTTTTTCTATTAAAATGCATGCTACTAGCCTAGAATTTATTTCTAGGAATAGATGAGAGCTGGCATCTAGGAGACAGTCAGAATCCCTTGTGTTACCGTAAGTCAAGAGGAACTCATCTGAGGACAGACAGCTTGGCTCAGCCGCCAACAGCCATATTACAGACCACACTCAGTCTAATCACTGCGCAGTTTCACCGAGCTTGGGCTTCATCGTTCACCTCACTGCTGTTTAAATCATCCCACCAACTCAAGGTAGAGAGGAGATGTATTAAATAGAAGTTAGTTAGGGACAATCTTCAGGTTATACTTTAAGTTAATGATGAAGGAAAAAAAAAGATGTTTTTTATTAATTTTTTTCAGTATCAGGCCCATATAATTTATGATGTTTTCATGTAATTTGTTTCTAATTTAACCATCCTTCCCATAAGAAAAACAAGAGTTAGAATAATAAAACAGACCTAACACTTGCCAATCCAGATTCTTTGGTAGAGGAGACAAAACAAGCTCTCAGAAAGAAGGGTTGTTGCTAACCTTGTTGGTAGGCATAAAAAAAAAAACAAGGCAAATTCTGAGTGCTAATTTTATTATCTTTCTGAGGCTTGTGATCTCAAAAATCCTCAGGGATTTTTTGAGATGCTCCCTCTCTGTCAGTTCCAAATAGGAAACGTGCTCCATGCGCATTCCTCAGACAAACAGCAATTAACAGTGAAACAACAATTATGATAAATGATGAACAATAATAGAATAAAAATGGAAGGACCAGGCCTCCCCACCTCCCTTTTATGCACCAGTGCTGCTGACTCCTCTTTTTTTTTTGGCCAGGCAGGACACCTACTTCAGCAGTAGCAGGATAGAGCCCTTTACACTTTGCGCACTGGGTGGTGGTGGAGCTGACGGCAGCAACAAGCACTTTGTTGGTCGCATAGTTGGAGTCACACCTGCTGGACACACGCACAAGTATCCTCAGCAGCCTCTGATCCATGGGGCAGCCCACGAACAATGAGGAAGATGTTAAACCAGATGTGCACTGGCAAGGTGATGGAGGGGAGGGAGAACAGCAATGCCCTATCTGGGAAAACTCCCTCAGCACCCCTCAGAATGGACCAGTTTAACTAAAACTAATGCAATTAGGTTTTAAAATGCAAACATTGCTTACAGTTGCAATGTTCTGAAGTTAATATCCCTTTTGGAGGGATGATTCAATTTACCCTTCTCTTTGAGCTCCAGTTTTCAGTTTGCTCACATGCTTACAAGACAACCTTCACACAGCTGTCTGGTCTTAGTGGGTTTCTAATCATGGGGGTTGAACGTGAGAGAGGTGTGTACTAAACCAGGAACTACTATTTAAAATAAGCTTACCTTTTACAGAACAAAGAAAACAGCTAGAGAAACATTGGACCAAGTAGTTGTTGTTGGATCTAGTTGGCTCTACTCAACCCAAGTCAAAGCTCACTCCCCGTGAGTCCAGTGCAAAGACTCCCACTGGCTTCAAATAAGGCTGAAGTACACACCGGTTACCAAGAGCATCAAAAGAAAGCATTGGGACTGTTCATAAAGACCTGGAAATAATGTGCCTGAAGTAACAAGAGTAATCGAGGGTCCTGGATATCTATCAGCCCTACAGACCATTTTCATAAACAGAGAGTGGTGGTCAACAGCTCGATGTCCAAATGCAGACTGGTCACAAGTGGCGTCCCTCAGGGGTCCGTGTTGGGCCCAGCCCTGTTCAACATCTTTGTCAGCGATATGGACAGTGGGATAGAGCGCACCCTCAGCAAGTTCACTGATGACACCAAGCTGTGTGGTGCCGTCAACACGCTGGAAGGGAGGGATGCCATCCAGAGGGACCTTGACAGGCTGGAGAGGTGGGCCTGTGCCAACCACATGAAGTTCAACCAGGCCAAGTGCAAGGTCCTGCATTTGGGTCGTGGCAATCCCAGGCACAAATACAGGCTGGGCGGAGAATGGATTGAGAGCAGCCCTGAGGAGAAGGACTTGGGAGTGCTGGTGGATGAGAAGCTCAACATGAGCTGGCAATGCGCCCTTGCAGCCCAGAAGGC
>WHYT01017426.1:940518-964455 GCA_009806455.1 Tetrax tetrax
CAGCCTGGAGAAGAGGAGGCTCCAGGGAGACCTGATAGCAGTCTTCCAGTACCTCAAGGGGGCCTACAGGAAAGATGGGGAGAGGCTGTTCAGTAGGGCCTGTTGTGATAGGATGAGGGGTAATGGTTTTAAACTAGAGGGAGGTAGATTTAGATTGGATATGAGGAAAAAATTTTTTACAATGTGAGTTGTAGAGCACTGGCACAGGTTGCCCAGAGAGGTGGTGGATGCCCCATCCCTGGAAAAGTTCAAGGCCAGGTTGGATGAGGCTCTGAGCAACCTGATCTGGTTGGAGATGTCCCTGCTCCTTGCAGGGGGGTTGGACTAGATGACCTTTGAAGGTCCCTTCCAACTCTAACCATTCTATGATTCTATGATAACAGCAAGGGAACGATAAAGGAATTTTTTCATTAACTATGAGATTTAGCAATTACTTCCTTTGTTTCATAATAGGCCTGACAACGACCTAGTTACACAGCAAAGCAGAGAGGTTGCTTCTTACATGCAGTGCGGCCCTGACACAACATGTGCATTGACCATACTTCTGCAGACTGGAGCATCCTACGATCTGTTTCTAGAGAGTGGAGTTGAAAGCTGTAGCTGATGAGCAGCTAATTATTCCCTTTGCCCTCTTCCTTTCCCTGCATTTTATTTCCAGGTGGGCAATAATCTGGATTATTTTTGTGATTACTAAAGTATCTTTGTAATGCAGAAAAATCAGATCCATCCATATCTATTTGGTAAAGCAGAGGAAATCTTTAGACACAAAACAAGGCCCAGTGATGGAAAAGGCGAATATTCAGCTCTGATCACAAGGCTGCAGAAAGTCAAAGACTGTGAAATAAGAGTCCAAAAAATGGTCCTTGAGCAATGCACGAGAACAAGACAAACCCCAAGGCTTTGCCAATTCACCACATGAGGAAATTCCTTCCTATCCCAAACATAGCCAGAGATTCAGCAGCACGTCTGGGAGCAAATATCATTAGGGCTGATCTAGCTTGTTTTTATCCAAGCGTGACACTGGCACTCAAAAGAAGATGTTGGGTTTTGATCTCGCCTTTCAATAATTACACAAGGAATCTCCCAC
Source organism: Tetrax tetrax (assembly GCA_009806455.1). Taxonomy (NCBI): domain Eukaryota; kingdom Metazoa; phylum Chordata; class Aves; order Otidiformes; family Otididae; genus Tetrax; species Tetrax tetrax. The sequence continues at coordinate 941,606 of WHYT01017426.1, forward strand.
GGCAAAAAATTCCAAATAGTTATTAACCTTTTAGGGCAAAATCCAGACTTCCTATGTGTTTGATCTAAACTCAGTTATTTTTTAATTTCCAGGAGTGTCTTTTTTTTTTCTTCCTGTTGCTGCTTAGTTCACATAGATTCCTCTGCAGGTCCTGAAGATTTCCTGAAGACATGTCAAATCCTACGTAGACATCTGAGGTCTGGTAGGGGTTAATGCATTTAAGCTGTGAAAACATGTTTCTGTAAGTGGCAGCACAGCTATGTAGAAATCTTGAATATGAAGTAATTTCACACACAAAGAATGTCTTGCGGTTCTTGATGGAGTCAGGTTGCTCTTTTAATTTCCATCCTTGGGGTGGGAGTGGCTTGTCACTGGGAGGGAAGGCAGCATGGGGCCGTTACCAGATGAACCTCCTGGGAAGGTGCCGAACGTGTTGGATCTCAAAGGCTGCAACTGGAGTTGAGGATATTCAGCACTACAAAGGATCTGGCCTTTCAAATGCTTTTCACTGTTAAGGCCAGAACAATTAAAAATTCAGGGGATATCTTGTTTATGTACTGATGTCTTCCATGTCCAGGCCCTCTGTGATAAAACTTTACAACAGTCATATAAACGGCTCCTAATCTGATTTGGCAAGCTGACCCAACGATTCCTGCTTCTCATTTTCACTTGCTGAACCCTCTCTCCAGTTAAGCCATCGCAGAGGAGCAATGGACGGTAGACCCAATGGATAATTCATAGATACCAAACCTGGCCATTTAGTACTACATGGCACAAGCTGACTTTACTGGCAGCAGCAATGTGGACTCACTTTTGAAGATAGATGAAGAGACGTTTTCTGGAAGCACTGGGTGTCAGTGACACAGGTCAGACATTCAGCCTCCATAATCATGAGGTGAAAAACTGGGCTCAATTCTACTAAATTAAACAACAAATTGGGAATTTCAGAGAAAAACAAGCAGCATTTTTCAGTCTTATTGCAGTTCATTATGCAGCCTGGCAGCACTGTTCTGTGTAATGTAGCTTTTCCCAAACAAAGCTGTGCCAAGGTAGAGTTGAAGGGAGACAGTCCAAACCAGCATTTTGGGGTAATACACTACAGACATTGCAATATTGCAAAATCTAAGCATTAGACATTCACAATGAAAGATGCACTGAGAAATAACGCAAGCCTGTCTGAGGATGGAAATAAATAGTTACTGCAGTCAAACTATCTTGCCTCTGCTTTAAAGTAATTCAATATCACGACCATGAAACTATGCTAAAATTACAGGCACGTAAGGGCCATCAGAAAGTGTTATAGTCTGGTTATCTTATTAAAAAAAAAATAAGGTTTAAGGTGTAAAAATGATAAATACAGAGCCCTAACATTAGCCAGTAGAACAAAACAACATTATCCTACCATGTATTTGCAACATGCTTTGACAAGCCTCTTCCCCCTTTCCCTGTTCTGTCGCCTGAGCTAATGTATAAATATTTTTCTGATTAAAAAAATAACATATCCTGGTGCAAGGCAGGAGAGATTGGATTCTGATTAAGTCCTTAGGAGACCAAAACAGGGGATGGGTAAAAGAGCAAGTCCGCTTCCCCATATTTTTTATTCTCTTTTTTGTTACAAATTTAAGATGAGAAACTTTGTATAAGTATCCGATCCCTTATCACCTGAGCTCTCTAAACAATGTGATAGGTGCAAAGCAGAGAGCAAGAGGAAGTCTCTGCATCTTACTTTAAGAGCAACTCCACTCCATGGGTTGTCTGGAAGCTGGCAGCAAAGAGGTGCCCGTGGCAAAACACATCCCCCGGTGTCAGCATTAGCTCCATGGCCAGCAGCAGTGTGGGGAGATGGTGGGAGACATCAGTGCCTGAACTGTAAGAGTGCATGTAGTGCTGTTTCTTCTCAAGTCCTCACTGCATCCTGCAGCAGTAGCTTCTTAAAAACAGGTGTACTGAAAGAGTCACAGCTCCCCTGCTCTTTTTGCTGCAGTGCCTCCTAGCCAAACTCCTGCAGGCACTGAGCTTCTGTCCTTCCTGATGCATTTATTCATCACCAAACCTGCCAGACATGGGAGCAAGAAGGAATTAGATGGCAAAAAATGCTGATCACACAGCTGTAACAACAGAGCTGACATCGGTGATGCTGATTCTGCTTGCTGTGTCCCCACTCAGCCTCCTGCGAGACCTCCATGTCACACTTGGGACGCTGTCCAATTTCAGCTTAACTTCTTTCTTTCCTTTGTGCAGAGCAATGCAATTCCAGATCTGGGAATACTGCAAACCTAGTACGCTGCAAACAGCATCCAGCATCTTTCTGTATCACTATGCCCCTGGAGTTCAGCTAGGCGTAGGACAAATAGGACACAGGACAAATCCTTCCTCATTTCTCCAGTCATTTCTCCCTCTTCAGACAGGGAAACACAAAGAGCTGAGAGTTTCATTCAAAATTATATGCTAAGACACAAAGTACAATAAATTAGGTTTACTTAAGCTGTGTTCAAGGATTTATACATTCCTCTTTACTCCCATGCTGTCCTTAGGAGTCAGCCTGCCTTGTTCCTTCCAAGGCTGTGAGCATCGTTCAGATCCTCTACATAATTCCTGATCTCTCGTACATGTTTCCTGCCTGGCACCTTCAGCCTCACCAAAGTGCAAAGTCGTAAAAGGTTTTTATGCAGTTTAACTATCCAGGAAGCACCCAGGAAGGATTGCAAAGACTTTTAAAAACCTCTTCCTAACCCAAACCAAGTCACTTATAGATTACAGCAAGGGGGTATACAACCATGGAAAAGCAGACACCGGAGCACATCTCCCTTCCCCCACATACCCGTGCTGCCAACAGGTCCCTGGTATTTGCAGAAAGCCCAGGGACTCCAGGTCTCCTACTTCTGCCTTTTGCTCCAGAAAGTGCTTGTTCCTTGGTGGAGGGCATTTCTCTTTAAAACAGCCTGCCTGTGGCACTTCTGCCCATTCCCCTGTACTAGGATTTTCCATGTGCTAGTCCTCAAGCGGAAATCGTGACAGAGCTATTTCAAGTCAATGACTACCAGTTGCTGACAGGGCTTTGCCAGGGTGGGGTTTCTCAAGGCTGATGTGCCTTGCTTCAGTGTCTAGGACTGAGCTGGTTTCCTGCTGCCGAAAACCTCACAATATTCACCAGAACAAAAATTAATTCATAGGCTGCCACCGACGCTCTCAAAACCCTCGCTGTCTTTCCAACTTAGGAAATGGAAAATAGAGGAGTTCTCAGAATCTGCCTTCCCTACGTAGGGTAGGCATCGTACAAATTGTACCTTACTGGTTTGGGCTTTAAAACCTTTATTCTTCTAAGTTGAAATCGCAGCACGGTTTTCCACATGGACCATGAGAGCAATTCCCGATCAAAGATGCACTCCCACTAGACTCCCCTCGTACTTGTTGTGGGTACCCAGGGTGGGAGGCATCTGCAGAGTGTGCGCACTGCAAGTAAAAAAGTGGAAAAATTCCCTGTGAAGGAAAAGTCAGTCTCCTGTTTATATTTAGAGCTAGTATTTAATGTAAGCTGTGATGTTAGAAAGTCAGGCATGTATAGTGTTATAAAGACATTTCTCCTTGCCCCTTTGTACACAGCTTGACAGAAGCAAGAGAAAGTCTCTGACAGATGCTGATGAAATGAGCTATCTGGTTACAGAGCTGAAATATTTGGAAAGGACACAAGCGAGAGCAGAGTCTATTGCCTTTGTGAAAACGGGATTTAATTTCTAACCTATCCACACGTGGCAATGAACAACCTTGTCTCTGCCCTCTGGTGACAGCCTGCAGGCACCATGCAATTATGATTAAAGCCTTTTATTGTTTTTGTCCCAGATTAGATTAAGTTGGTATTTAAAGATATTATTTTCTCATTGCATTGTCATGCCAGGACAGAGACACGGCTGTCTGTGCGCTTTTACTGGAGAGCAAAAAAGAAAGCTGAATGCTTTGAGGTAAACTTGGCTGGCCAGACTCCTAACTTCCAGGAAGAGCAGGAGAAGTAATTGCAATGCTTTTAGATTGTTATTATTATTGATATTAATTATTAGTTTTCAATTTAACTAGGAAAACAATTTGAATGAGTTCACACAGCCACTAAAGACAAGGCAGGGAAGATAAGGCCACTTCTCTTCTGTACTCTGTTTCTAGTGCTGCCTACAGCACAGGTCCCCTCCCTCCCTGGCCACAGCAAGGTCAGCATCCCTGCTTCCAAGATGAAGGCCACCTCTACACACAGCCATGCCGGGCACTTTCCCACACTGCAGGATTGGGATGTTTCTCAATAATAAATCTTAGCATGCAGCACCTAAAGCTCTGAGATTTATGGATCAATTTACGTAGCAAGACCTGTGGTTGGATCAGATGATGACCTAGATAAGGATCATTGAGTTATGCACCCTTCATCACATAACACAATATCTCAGCTACTGTTGTTAACATTATTATGATTTTATACAAACAGTAGCTCACCTGATGGCTGCAATGACAACACACACAGGCATGCAACGCAAACCAGAGCAGCTCAGTGACACAGCAAGTGACCCACTGGTACAGAGAATGGCCAGGAGCATCTCCATGTGACAATGTGATCTCTGGCCTAGAAGTCATTCCTCATTTATCTTGTGATGGTTTTATCCAATCAACATCAGTCTCCAGCAAGGCTTGCTTTTTTGCTGCTGATTTCAACCCACCATTTTAAAGGTCAACATTAATTTGTCTTACAAACCAATTTTACTGATCTTTTTACATTTCACACCAATCACCCTAGGGCAACAGTTTGCCCGTTTGTCTCTGGTAGACCTCAGGCATCAAGGGAAGGCCATGTGGACTCCAGTGCAAGAGCAGCAATGCCTTTCCCTTTTCACCTTACACTGCTGTCCTTCAGAGGACACCCTGGCTGGATAGGGTTGATCTCGATGCCATCCCCAGCCCCAACTGAGCACACAGTTTCCCAGCAGGCGGAGCTACCCCATCAAATCTTGAAGCTGCACCCCTCAGCACGGAAAATCTCTATGTTCCTCAGGCTAGTGAGAGGGCAGAAATGGGGCTCCGGACATGGTTGCTGTGAATACTCTATACTAAATATGTAGCCATCTGCAGGAACAGGGATTGAAACCAACAACCCCACCTCTCTTTGCTTTGGATGGAAAAGTATCTTAACCCTCAAACTAGGAACTTGTTTTTTTTTCCTGTGGGTCACAGGAAATAAGGCAGTATTTGTATAAAGCAAGCCAAGTTTGGTTGGAGAACTAGCCTTCAGCTGGACAAGGAAGAGTCCCATCTTGGAAGTGGAAGATGGTGATTCAGCTACCAGAGAAGGAGGAGAAAACAGAGCCCAAATCTTGCATGGTCCAGGAAAGCACCTTCAGGGACGGCCATCAAGAAAAGCCCAACACAATGCCAGTGTCGTAGTTCAGCCCCGATCGGGAACAGACTACGCAGTGTCTCTCTCACTCCCCCAACACTCCAAGAGAATAGGGGTAGATAATATAAGAAAAACGGTTCAAGGTTTGAGATAAGGAGTTGGGGAAAACTATTCATTTATTACTAAAAACAGCAGGATAATGAGACAGAGAACAAGATAACCTCCCCTCACCCCTCCCTCTTCCTGAGCTTAACATTATCTCTACTACCTTCCCCCCCGAGCGGCACAGGGGGAAGAGGGAATGAGGGTTGCAGAAGTGCCTCTGGCAGCCTGGTTGGGTACCGAACTACTACCTGCCCTGTCTGTGCGTGATGTGATGGCTGGCTGTCTTGCAAGCTCTCCATTCAGGGCTTTTAGGCACGCTTCCTCAGGCACCTAATGCTTTGCTCAGCCCCTACTGTGGTGTCCCTGGCCATGGGGTACCAACACACGTGCAGGGCTGGGGGCAAGCCCCCATGCCAGCATGCAGCCACAAAGCTTCCCAGAGCAACAGGGCTGCCTCATGTAATTGCCATGCAGCTCAGGATGCACAGGTCCCTGCTCACTTGTCTGTTTTCCTTGTTACAGAGGTTTGAATCATGTCACACCAATTAACTGTACAGTGGAAGGTGACTTTAGTTTTGACGTCACAAATGGCCTCACCTAAGACTTAGCTGCTGACTTGACCATATTTTAACCCGCTATAATTACAGTAATTAAATGCAATTGTTAATAACTAGGATACTTCCAATCTAATATTTCTCAATGTCACCTGAGCCCAAGATTTACTTTTTACTGTATGGAGAGTATGAGCTATTTGTGCTACTCTGGTATCAAGAGTACTCATAGTGAAAGATTTGACATAGGTACCAACTTTCATAAAGGGACAAACATATAAATAATTTTAACTCCAAGCTAATTGAAACATATACTTGCAAATTCTCAAAAAAAAAGGTCCTGTTTCTACTCAGGAAGTGTTGCAAAGTTTATAGAGGACAAATTGTATTTTTCATACAAATAGATTATGAAACCTAGCCTTATGTACAAACTAGAACTCCATTATAACTATAGCATCGTGACTATTAGCTCGAAAAATATAGTAGGAGTGGTAAAAATAAATAGTAATGGCTTACAACAGTTTGGATTAAAACCACACTACTTAGCTCTATTTCAGTATTATGAAGCAGATGGGTCTAAGTGTGAGACAGGCCTAAAAAAACACCATCAGAGTGAGTAAAGGATGAGGGAGCAATGCATGAGTGCATTTAAATATTTGCATTCAAATTGCAAGTATCTCACTTTCTCAATTTTAAGAAAAAGGACCAAAGGTGACAAGAAATGGCTAACTGCCTATCCATCTTCAGAGATATGGGCATGGAGGAAAGAAAAAACAAATAGGTAAGGAGGTTGAGACGGCATGACAAAGAGCACCAATGTGGAACTGAATGTGCAAAGGAGACATTTTCATGAGCCCCATTTAAATCCCACTTCCTATTCCAAGAGGCAGTAGATGGTTCAAAGGAGTTTCTCCAGCCCATCACTTGCCAAGTAAGGCCCAAGGGACCCTGACTATATTCTGTCTTACAGCACTTTTACCGTGGGAGTTTCCTGCACTTTGTACAGGAAGAAGATTCCTGATTTGTTTCAGGATTTCTGGACAATCAGCTCCCAGATTTTTTTTCTTCCTGTGTGGATACATAAAGATGCCTAAGAATTTAAAATCACACCTTTTTACCATGAAAGTGCAAGGAAGGATGGCAGTTAGGTTTCAGTACGTCATTTATCAAAGTCAACGAGAGCTCTGCCAGCAGTCGCAATGATGCCATGTGATGAAGCCAGCACATTCTCACCCAGCAAACAGGAGACCAGAGGAGCCACAGGCTTGCTGCGTCTGGGACCAGAAGCACCAAAGGGTCTTACATCAAAACAGCATTTCCCAACATGACAGGTTTGCTCCGCCTTGCACGGGCTTTTGCTTTCAATCCTTTGGGACTGATCGCAATGCTTCCTACACACATTACTTTCACCCACCAAAACATGTCTTACATCATGCATTATGGCAAGGTATCAAACCCAGCGCAGCATGGGCAGCACCTACACAACCCATTTCTAGGGCCTGTGCAGCCCTACAGCAGCGTCATCGCCTGGACAACATTACACTCAAGGGCTAACATCAGCTGTACTGGCAGAGTAGCAGTGCCCTGGCTTGGATACCACTATCTTCTGCAGCATGCTGTGCTGCAGGCAGCAAAACCCCTCCAGGGCCTTATTATTTCTAATTATAACGCCTGGCAGACATGCGATGTTTTGTCAGAGTTTGGCACGGTATTTTCTCTTGCTTTGGACTGACTGAGGGATGCAAGCACCATCAGCTGAGCAGCTCCCGAGGCACATTTGTCAGCAAAAGGGAAGCTTTCCAGTTAGCAATTCAGCCCCTTACTGCATGAGCACCGAAGCACTGCAGAAAGAACAACTTTCTGTCAGCAAGGGGCTGAGCAAGCGCTCCTGCGTCTGCCATCGCCAGCTGAACCACAGAGAGATGTGGGGCTCTGCAGGAGGGCAACATTAGAGGAGATGTTGGGGGCTGGGACTTGGGAGACCGTTGTCGCTATCCCTGCCTCTGGTACCCAGGCTCACCAGCTACGTGACCGGCCCTTCCTTCTCCCCACTCACCCTTTGCCTTATATATTTACGGGAGAAATTTCTCAAGGCAGAAAGTGCCTTTAATATGAGACTGTGCAACAGTGCACCCGAGGGAGCACAATTTCAAATGGAGCCCCCATGTGCTGCTAGACCAATGATTACGAATGATCTCAACGTAAAGTGATTTGGGAAAAGACCTGAATCCCTGGTGGAAAATCACAGCTCAGATCCCTCCTCCTTTTGAAAGCCACTGTGTGTCTGATAGTCCACATTGCAGCTCGCAGCTGTAAATGAGGTAGCTGGAGTGCCAGTAACAGCCTTCCCACTGGAGCACAGAGCCCACCAGCTGCTCATTCAGTCTGCTGAGACCATTGCTCTCTTGTGACCAGGCACCTTAGTACCTACCTCAAAGAGCCAAATGGGTTCCTTACCCTGCACTGCAGCCTACAGTCTAGGCATGGCTCGATGGGCTGCATTTGCGGGAGCAGGACACGATTACTTGTTTAAATAACAAACGTTTCATTGACCCCTTCAATGGCGTGTCTCAAACTCTGATTTAGGATGTGAGTCTGTGCCATTTTTAAACAGAAAATACTTGAGTTGCACATGAGATGCCAAGAGTTGTATAACATATGCAGAAAAGCTATCAAGTCCCCATAGAAAAAAAATGGCTAAGTGTGGCTCTACTTTTTTTTTTTTTTTTTAATGCACTTGAGAACAAGACTTCATAACAAGCACTGCTGAGAATCTGCAACTCTCATAAAAAGGAGTGGAAATGTAAGTACTGTCTTAGAAGAGCCTCTCTGACATGCTTAAGAAATAAAGTCACAAGAGCCCCTTCAGAGTAATGCCTCTGAAAAACCTAGCTGGAGAGATGTGTTTCATATACAGGCAGAACATTCAGCTTCTCTCCCTTCCTGGGCTCTTGAAATGCATTCTTTTAACCTGTCTGAGATTTTCCTTCTACTTCTTCAGCTTTTACCTGATGAGCTCCTGTTCACATACAGTCCTATTCACATGGTTGGCCACCCTGAGCTCTAGCTGGGCCCCTCTAATTATTTTTTAACAATCTAACAAAAGATCTGATAGCAAAAAAAAAAGAGTGACTTCTGAATAAGAACATCCAGAGACTTAGCACACTTTAAGCATATTAATTTCATAGCTCTAGTGGATTTGTCCTAATAATCACAAGCATCCTAGTAATGACTGCTCTTCCCCCTTGTCCTCATTTGTGAAGCAGCGAAATTAATGGAGCCTGAGTTTCTACAGATTTGCATCTTCTGTTCCCCAACAATCCTCACCGTCCCAGCAATAACCAGCTCCTATCCTCTGCTTCTGGTGACATATGCATGGGCAAGATGCCAGACCAGCATTGGCTGGACTAAGTGACGAGCACGGTCCCCTTGGTGGACTCCTATTTGAGCCCACCTCCTTGATTTAATGAGCCTATTCACAAACCTGCTGAGAAGATATAATTAATTTTGAGACTCCTGAGTTTCTCTCAAACTCTGCTGGATTTGGCCAGACTCTGGGCAAAGCTGAGCTACATCCCCATGTGCCACAGCCCCTTCGAGAGGACGGCTGCCTGTGAGTCGGGTGGCAGTGGGGATTATTTTTGGGGTGCTATTCCCAGCCAGTGCACCCGTCCCTCTCATGCTCTCCACGAGCCTCCCAGCCTGTTTTATAGACTCACAACTTATAATTGGGTCTGCTCCAGATGGCAGACACCTGCACACACCCCCACTAATTATGCTGCACAAATAAATGCTTCATCCAGAGAAAATAAGGGAGGAAGAAATTAACTCATCACCCTCCCCAGCTGTATTACCAGAGTGTTTTACAAACACAGCATCCCTGGCAATGCCTCCAAGCTTCAGGAGACACCCAATAAAGTCATTTGTGTATCATCTGGAGGCTATGCAGCTGCCAGCAGAAGGCCCCTAGCAGCTCCTTGGGATGCTCCAAGCTTTCTAAGTGGAAAGCTATCCCCTCAAGCTTCAGCTAGAGAAGCTTCCTTCATGAGAAGAAAATCTCCCTATTATCCAGGGTGAGGAGGGACTGTGATAAAACAACATCAGAGTCGGCCCTCCAGGGTGACCTCCACGTTCCCTAGGTTGCCTGATTGCTATCCCCGCACCTCAGTATTTATGAGACACCTCCCAACATTGCTAGAAGCTTGTTTTACTCTTGCAAAAGTGAACCCAGCTGCTCCTATGAGAGTTAGTGCATAAAACTGCCAGTATTTGAAAAGCATTTCAGGAGAGAGTCCACCCCATAAGGCTGGGGGGCACCAGTGCCAGCCTGCTTTGTGTGCACCCTGAGGAAGCGTGGCCTCTCTGCCTTTTTCTCAAGCCACTCAGCTTTCAGATCAAGCACAGACAGCAATATTAATATAACAAGTCCTCTGAAGAGCTATGGAGAGTTTTTTGGAGGAGGAAGAATAGCAGAGTGGGAACGTGATGCAATGAATCAAGTTTTGCAATACAAAAATTCTTGCTTTGGTTCTCCAACTTACTCTGTTCCTTTGAAAAATAAAGAAATAAAACTGCTTTCTGAGGGAGTAAAAGAAATGTGTCATTTCAGACATTGCCCCATTCCTGCCCATGGTGAAATCAGGCAGATCCAAACTTCCTGAGGCACTTGGGAGAGCAAACAAAAGCCTTACCTGGGCATGGGGTTTGGAGGGTGAAATCATGGTCTGCACAATACTGGTCAGGGCTGAGCGCAGGAAGGGGCTCACTCTGAAGCAAACGGTTACTGAAACAGGCAAATCTCTGCAAAAAGTTTCAGTGAATGAGCATTTTACAGCATTTTACAGATTATAGAGGAGACGTGAACTCCAGGCTGCCAGAGCTCGTTACTGATCACGGCCCCTGGTCGCTGCCCTCATCCCACTGCAGCCAGTACCTCACAGTCCTCAAAGGGCTCCCAGGAGCTCCCCACAATCTCAGTTCTCAAAGTAGAGCCCCAAAACTGATGCAGAAGCTGCTGCCTCTGCCAGCTGTGCTCCATAAGTCAAGTCCAGGGACCTTGGGCTCCTCAGATGTGCAAAGGGGTGGGCTGAGACCAGGACTGCAGCCCCATTAATGAGAGTTTCAGTCATCCAGGGATGCTCAGATGCCTGAGAGGCACTTGAATGCACACTGCTTGTTTCTGCACAAATCTGCTTGAATCCACAAATCTGGTTGTTTTCTCCCCACAACAAGCAAAAAGAATTAAAAGCAGCCACATCAGCTACAGGGAAGGATGGAAACAAAACCCCAGAGAGCAACACCTACCCTTGCTGGACGAAAGGCCTGAGATAGTCACCTGCCAGGGCAGGGCATGTGCTGAACACGGCACATGTCACAAACCTGGTTTTGCTGAAGAACCAGGACAATGATTCTGGCGTAAGCTCAGGCATTTCTCCTTTCCAAGGGCACCTGCTTGGGAAGCAGTATCTGATTGGTAACATAAGGGAGATAAAATAGGAGCAAAAATGAGAAAAAAAAACCCACAATACTTGCAGGTGTAGAGACAAAGCATAATTATGCACACACTTTAATTATTTCATACTCTTAAAATGGGAAAAGGCTTCACTCAAAAAGAAAACTTCCTTTAAAAAATTTAAACATTATTTATTGTGGGTTTTTTTTTCTGTATTTCAAGGATGCTCTTTAAAGGTTCCAATATTGTAAAAGAGTCTTTGACTTTTCTGTCTCTCTCTGTCTCTGCTTTCCACAGCTGGGAGAAAAATCTAAGGGCCTTAAATGAGTTTAAATATGAAAGTCAAAAAAAAAAAAAGGCTTTGAAAATAAGCTGTGAAGGAACACTCTGTATTTGAACTCCACAGAGAAAATTAAAATCAAGGGAAAGCGTAGAGCTGAAATTGTAATACATCAAATTTTTGTATGTTTTTATATATATATATTTCAATCAGAGGACTCAATGTCTTACTGCTTTCAATGGGACTTTTGTGTGTGTAAAGATGGAAGAACAGAGCTCTGTTTCACCACAGCTCTGTGCTTTGTCTGCTATCTCCCGTTCCCAAATTTTTCCTCCAAACAGGGGTAGGACACCCGTCTCTGAGAGCAACTCAGCTTGTGTAGGACAGGAACATACTCCTTTGTGTGATACCGCCAGTGCCAAAATCCCAGCTCTGCTGGGAGCAGTTGCAAAACTCCCCAGATCCAACAGAGCTGGCTTTCCACCACCGGGCATGTACAGTTGCCTTGCTGCCTCCCCCAGCACTCTGCCACCCCATGGGGCCCCCATCATGTAAAATCAGTCATGCTTGTGCCCACAGGGACTTTGCCTTGGTGGGTTTCTCACCTAGGGACGAGATCACTCTTGCCACTGCCTGAGCTGCCGTCAAGTGAATCCCCATCACCTGCAACGTCCCCAAAACCAGACTGGAGGTAGGCAAGGCCAAAGGCTGTGTGGACACTGACCCCTGTGTTGGGCACCATCCTCAAATGACTGCTTTTTCCTCTTCATGGCTTGCCTGCTGCTGGTTGCACGAATGCCACTGTGGCAGGTTCCTCTTCCGTTTGTGGCCAGCCACACCAAGATGAGTGTTTCCTAGCAAAATCTGATGAATGACTTCCCCCTCACCATGCTCCATGTCCTTCAGCACGAAGTGCATCATCCCACAGCAGGGAAGTACTCCCTTGCACATGGCCCTAATTCAGCTAGGAACAGCAGACATATTCTGCAGGTTTTCTTACGTATAGATCTCTCCCTCCATATATATATAGATATATATAGCTTGCTCCTTCTGTCCACTGAGAGTCTTTAAAATGTGGCCCATCACTATAACATTTGAGCACAAGACTCTATGTGGTGCATGCTGCAGCCCCAGTGAAGCGTGCCCCTTTGGTGTCAGGGAAAATAATTTACAGGACAGTATATTCAAGGGAACAGATAAAGTTTCTTAGTAACTCAAAGACAGAGGAAGGAAATTCCTGTCACTTTTACTACTGTGGTTTGTAGAAGCAATGAGGAGGATGACTGGAAAGAGTCTATTTTAACAACAGTACTCACTTACCACCCAGAGAGGGGAGAAAATTGTCGGAGCTTCAATCAGTGTCTCACAGCTTCCTCAGTAACAGGCACAGGGCTCCAGGAGACAGAGCTGCGAGTGTGGCATCACAAAATGTCCTTTCTCTCCCCGTTTCTACTCCAGAATCTCTCCAGCCTTGAAGAAACCTCTCACCTCCATGCCATGGCTTCACCCCTAGAAATAAACACACTTACCCACCTCTGCAAGCCACTGTGGACTTCTCTGGTCACCAGCGCTACGTGGACACTAAGTGCTTAATTGTAGAATTATGGAATTTTTTTTTCCTCTCCTGTAAAAGCAATTCTGGTTCTACCCTGGTTAAATTTCAGAGGGAATGAGAGATCTGCTTTCTGACCTCATCCGTGCCTCTTCCAGTCACAGAGAGACCATGGAAGTGCCTTTGCTTTTGATTAAAATAACTTTTGGTGTCAATTAAAGTGCACAGACTCAGCTTTTATCTTCTAGCCCCACTGGTACAGCTCTCTTTTGAGAGGCAGGATCCCTCCGTGGGGCAATTACAGCAGCCTCACATCACCAGAGAGAGTAATTCTCCAGAATAAAAGCTAAATGATGGAGGGAAACAGACTGGGTGACTGTGTGTGTACATAAATATTAGACTTTGTTTGCTAATATAAGCAGCTCTCAAGGTGAGAGGGGAATAGGAGAAATATTCAGTTAAACGTTTAGCTCACCAGCTTTACATACGGTGACATACGCAGAGGTGGTGTTTGCATGGCTGACACTATTGGCACTGGCAGATTTTTTACGGATACTTTCCCAGTGCATTTTTCTTGCCAGGAGAATCTTTAGTGAAATTGTACGAGCGTAACAGATCCATCACTCACATACGGAGCTGCGCAATTTTTCTTCCTTCTAAAGAACAGTTTGTTCCTGTTTTTACAAGGTATTAATATAGGAGGGCCTATTCCTGATGCTCAGATACAGCTTCTCAGGTTTCTAGTGTGAGTTCAGATCTCAGGTGATGTACGTCAGCATATTTACACAAAGGGAAAAGCAGGCCTGTGGTGGTTTTTCAGTGTTGATTTTTGTGCCTTTGTGGCTGGGTTTTTTTTGTGATAGCAAAATATAAATGCAGGAATCTTTTTCTGTTCTTAGGTTAAAAATGTACAATCACAGAAAGACAGTATCTCTGAGTGCTCACATTTTATACAGCATCCGTGGTTATCGAGGGGTTTATCAGGAATGCCAAAAGAGACTGCTCAGCTTCCTAGGAGGTTCATTGCTTGAGATTAGGCACTAGTGTAAATCAGAGTAATGTCAGCAGGGAAAATTGGAGGGAAGTCAGCAGGTTAAGATTCTGTTCTTTAAGCAACAAAAATGTTTCTTCTATCTATATATTCCCCTAGAAAGGTAAACCCCAAAGCCAAGGACTCCCTCAGAGCACTTGCTGCTGCTGTTGCAGCGCTGTGCTAAAGGATGCAGATGGGAACCTTAAATTAACCAGAAGCTCTGTAGAAGAAAGTGAAACTTAAGTTTGAGTTTTCTCAACCCAGCTGAGATGTAAATTAAATAAATAATGCAATTACCGAACAGCAGAGCAGAATCCCCAAAATTGCCTCAGGTTTGCTAACTTAGGTTTTGCTTACATTAAGACATTCTGGTAGATGCGATGCTTTTCCCATACAGACCCTGGATAGGATACTCCAAGGAAGTTAGGTCCCATGTCAGCCAGGTGCTTGGGGATTATACATTTCAGGTGTGCATTTAACTCCTGATCACCTCTGTTAAGTCACCTTCCACCTGTGTAACTGACCTCATGGCTCTGAACAACAGGGCCTGATCCTGCTGTAGCATAACCAGCCTCTGGTCTCTGAAAATCATGAGGCAAGGACTTAAAAAAGCACTCATGAGATGAGTTTGCTATGCCAACCTGAGACACCTTTATTTACCTTCTCATACATGAGACTAAGGGGTCCCCTTTTTCCATCTCGCCCACAATCAGAGGTAGAAACTTTTCCCCTTTTTTTTTCTGAAAAGGACAACTGAAATGCAACAGGAATCTCCAGGAGCTGCAGCCATAAAAAGCAAAGTAGAAACACTTGAACGCACATGTTGAATCTGTGAGGCCGTTGTGAGAAGTGCATTTTTTCCTGGTCCAACTGCAATTAATTGGAGCGGTGCTACTGTTTCCAGGGCCAGCAGGACTGCCTTTCCCTGCCTGCTGAGCTCTGCGGCAGGTGAGTTTCAAAGGGATGAATTCCAATTTAATTAACGGAAAACAATTTTCTTAAAAAAAAAAAAACAACCAAAAAAAGCCCCGTCAACAAACTGTTCTTCCATTTCTCTCAAAAGGAACACATACATTGTATAAAAACCAAAAAGGTAAAGCAAAGAAACTTGATTGCCTTCCACTCCTAGGGGAAGCTTGAAACCCATTTGACATTATGTTTTAAAATACCATTTTTACTACACTGGATACTTTAGTTGGAGGACCCCATGATGGATGGATTTTTTTTTTTTCCCCCCTCTGTTAAAAGCTTCCAGTTCCTCTCTTAGGCCACAAATGTAAATACAGAAACAGATCATTCTGAATCGGTCTGTTTGCGATGATTTATTTAATGGCTGACCACAGTGTCTTGGGATACTGATACATAACTTAAATATGTCACACAAATACAGCACTTTGTTTTCAATTCATTCTCTGCATATATTCAATAAATTCAGTATGTGAAAATAATAAAGAAAGCGAGGCCTTGGTTTATAAATTCTGACAGGGTTCATGGTCCCTAAATGTATCTTTAAGTCATTTTAGCTTGCATTTGAACATAATGCTTATGACAGGCATGGCTTAAACTGAGCCAACAGAGCTTTAAAATAAATAGTGGAAGTTGCTTTCTGAAAGTTGATGCAAGGTCTAAATCCCAGTCCAGCAAACATCCCTGTTTCCCTCAGCAGCCCGGGTCCTGGCATGGCCCGGGCAGGCTGAGGATTCCTCTTTGCTGACTGGGGTGAGGATCACCAGAGACCACCGCAGGAAAGAAACCCCTAGCCCTAAAACTCAGTTTTTGGCATCCCCTTCTCCTTCCAAAGAGGATCTGTATTTGGAGCCTATTTGCCCTTTGCACAAGAGTGAACAACCCCACTGTGCCCTTGCATAGGTCCAGAGCAATCCTTAGGGAGGGGGAAATTATCCGGGTCAGGTGACTGTCTGGTCAAGTCCTGCAGGACCATTTGTGTGGTATGCTGTTCTGCACGCTTTCGGTGCTCATATTAAAGCTCTTTGTATCTGAAAGCATTCCAGCTCACATTTCATGCTTACAGTCATTTAGGCTTTCCCATTGGATCCATTTCATATTGCAATTAAAAGCTACTTTAACATGCAGCATTTTAAGAAAGATGCACCTTTAACATTTAAGGATACCACATCTTGCTGCAGGAAGTCAGATCTTCAATGAAATCTAGTCTGCTTTGATTAATAATTGATGACATTTTTGCATAGGAAAGTAAAAAAAAAAAAAGATACGCTTTTTCTATCGATCTGAGAGACTCAAGTAAATGAAACAGATGAACATTTTTGCCTACATTTGTTAACTATTGATACAATGGCAATACTGAACAGAGGCTATTTCACAATATATACTGATTTAAGGCTGGAAATAGGGAAAGTCTTAAACTTCATCATGTTTAATTTCTTTAAAAAACTTAATTTGATGTTGAACAGACGGAGAACCTGTGTATACTGAGAGTTCAAGGTTATGCATTTCTTTCCCAAATATTACAATGTTGTTAACACACAAGAAGCAGTGGAGACTGTGCAGGCACTTAAATGACTAAAAGAGTTTTAAAGACTTGGGGGTAGATCTTGAGCTGGGGAAATAAATACTTTAGAAAGTACAATTAATTAGTCTGACCTCATATACAACTCTAAAACAGATACCGGAGGAAATATTAATCGAGATACAGAAATGAATGGAG
The DNA here is from genome assembly GCA_009806455.1 of Tetrax tetrax. NCBI lineage: Eukaryota > Metazoa > Chordata > Aves > Otidiformes > Otididae > Tetrax > Tetrax tetrax. The sequence goes on from WHYT01017426.1 coordinate 958,636, forward strand.
GCAAAAATGCAATGTGAGTTTAGGAAAGACAGACTGCTTCAGACTAAACTTGTTTGGATATCTACTTGTCTTGACCAAGGAAAGTGGTGGATCTAATCTACGTGGACTTGGTTACATTTGAGCTAGGCCCACATGGGAAGCGATCAGTGGATCCAGAGAAGCCATGTGGGTTGGGCTTTGTTTTGTTTTGTATTATTTTTAATTCTCTGCTCTTGTTCCTGTTCACACCAACAGGAGAGATTAGTCTTCCAGTTTCAACAGCTTTTACTGAGTTTGCAGATCGAGAGTCTGAGTGCTGATGAAGACAGAGGTTCTTCTCCAAACAGAAGCTGCCATGGCTTCCCTGCAGCTGACAGCAGACTCAGCGGACCCGAGCAGGACCTGGTGGCTGGCACCTCAGGGGCACAATGTCACCCTCCACAAAGGCAGGGAGCTGAGGAAAGATTTGCCTGGGTAAGGAGCAGCAGTTTGCTGCATTCGATCTGCAGGAGAGGTTTCAGAGCCAGGGTGAGGGGTTTATAATTAACCAGCAAGGACGCACCAGGAGGGCATTTCCAAGCAATGAATACTTAATTAGAAGAGCTGAGAGGCAGAGGCAGTCCATAAAATATGACTGATGAGTCACTGTCAGTCTGTGCCTTCCTGGTACATCAATATTTCCATTGAAAGTTCACAAAATTAAAAATATTACTAGGTCAAATTTGTCCCGAGAAGTTTTGAAAAAAGGTAAGAAGAGTGGAATTATTTCCATGAGATCACTTTCTCTTCCCAGCTACATTTAGCTAGTCATGAGTACTGCTGTTCTGCAATGTTTCTGGTCCTGTCACTTCTTCCCAAACTCAAACTCCCCTTTCAGACCAAATGCCCTGTGTTTGAGAACAGCTGATTTAGTGTACATGAACATTTATAAACATGCCCTCCTAAAAAAAAAATAAATGCCATTGCACACAATTCTTCCTAACAGAAATACAAAAAGAAACAAGTCTCATGTGAGAGACACTGGGTACTTCCCATGGGAGGGCAAGTCAATACCACCAAGATGAAGAATAATAACAACAAATCAAACCAGCCAGAAGCATCTTGTATTTCTATGTCATGCTCACAGCTACTGCAACATGTAAATGGTAGAAAGCAAAATAGAAAGCAGGTTTAAGTATATAAAATGAGTTTGGTATACGAAAAGCAGGTAAAGTTGGCATTGCTCAAATGAGAAGTGAATACATTCAGATAACTTACATTTACCTTTGACTACAGCACTGCGTGGGCCAGAGCTAGGGAAAAAAAAAAAAAAAAAAGCAATAGTTTCCTTTCCCTTGAGAGATCAGTGGAAAGGGCAGGTATCCACCCCAGTAACTGATAAGTTAGCTGTCCAGTTTTCTTTTATACTGGATGGTTTTAGCCTGCACTTTTACACATAAGAAATTATTCTGGGCAGAAACACCTGGGCATGCACTGGTCACTCCTAGAAAGACCAACACGATGAGAGCTGCCAGGCTGTGCTTTGGTTTCATGGAGTCAGTAAGTCAGTATCTAGTCATTTCCCATGTGGTTATGGCTAAGGATGTCAAACTAGATTCTGTCTATGTCTATACGAGGGCAAGTATAAGTTAGGTGGGTTTCACAGTCCTCAACTCCCTGCAAATGTAGTTACAAGTAATGAGCTAATCCAGGGCCAGCAAAACCCACAAGCATTGTGTATCGACGTCAGTACAGACAGGATCAGACTCTACATCATCTTACTATAATCTACCTTAGAAGATAAAGGGTTAAAAAAAAAAAAAAATTACAAAACCCCTATTGACTCTGAAGGCATGGGAAGAAGCCTATGGTGTGAAAAGCGTGTAGGATGCTTTCTGGCTAGGAAGAGTTAAGCAGAATTGCTTTTCACTCAGTAAACAGTGGAAACGCACAATTCCACTGTGGCTACTAGACAGCCTCTTACAAGCTGAATAGACAATTGAATCAATACTTACAGTTTTACACTCTTACACATGCATTGGGGAAAAAAAAAAAAAGTTTGTATTCTCATCATAGTATCTGATGGCTCAACAACAAAGACCATAGAAACAAAAGGAAAAAAACAATCATTTAAAAATTCAGTGAGCAACAGTGAGTACCTTGCTTTTAGACAGGAAATGCTTCTACTAAAGTGACTTTAGCAAAATCGATCAGGTCATTCTAAAGGTTTGCAAGGTACATTCATTGAGGTAGCAATTTGAACTAAGCAGTCTCTTAAAATACCTAGGAAAACTTTCTAAAGAAAAATCGTTTGTTGGGTGTATCCCTGTAGATTAAATAGCCTTGGTAGAAGGAGAACTATTTCTGAAATTTTAATCAGCTTTCTTGCAAACAGTGCACGAGGAAAAATCCTGCCTAGCCCCATCTCCAAGTTTAAGCACGTGCAGAAGCTCTGTTTAGGTTGCTGAGAAGCAAGTCTGACTCAAGTCCTGCCCTTTGAGCAGTTCAAGCCCTTCAGAGAACACGGCTTCCAGCGACACCAGGGTTTACCCTCTGGAGGGAGGTAAACTCGGTATCCACACCCTTCCTGGCTTGATGCGGAGGACAGGAGGCTACGGCACACTTGAACTGTTGCAGACTGCAGGACGTGATGCAAGACTGAGCTTACAACCAGCCCAGCGCTGGTGAGCCAGAAAATGGAGGGGATTCATCTTGTTTATTCTATATTCTGTGCAACTAAGACTTGTGCCTCTCTAACTGCATGTCCCTCAGTGACCGAGAGGTTACAGCAGAGATTCAGCAGTGCACTTAAGCACATGCTTAGATTTCTCTCTAGTAGAATCATAGAATAGAATCATAGAATGGTTTGGGTTGGAAGGGACCTTTTAAAGGTCATCTAGTCCAACCTCCCTGCAAGGACCTGGGACCTCTTCAACTAGATCAGGTTGCTCAGAACCTCATGCAAATAATGGGTAGTAAAACCCCTCAAGTGTGCTGCTGAACCCTACACCCAGGTTTGCATTTCTCTACAAATCCCTCTGCCAAATGAATGGAGTCCTTTTTGTTAGAAGTGCTGGATTCAGAAGTGATGTTTTGGACTGGTCTGCTACTCCTGTGGGCTCTCAGACAGGAGGACCAGGAGGAGTCACCTCAGAGGAGTGTAGCAGAAAGTAAATGCTATAATCGAGAGCAAAATGGATGGTGCACCTTCTTCAAGGACTGTGACAAAGGGGCATCTTGGGGCCCTGTGCAGCACCACTACACAATGTCCAATGGCCTGACAAGGCACAAATATACTTACCTTATTTTCTAAGGCATACCCCATTTTCAAAACTGACTTGCGGTGAAAGGCTTCTACAGTAGCTATGTAACTGGGGGCGATGCAGTCTGAGACTTCCTTCATTATTTCTGAAAGTTTTATGTGGACTGAATTGCTCTTCAGTATGCGAATGTGGAAAACTGGACACAGCTTCCCTGAGATGCAGGGTAGCGCCTTACATGGGCACAAGCACAGGGATCACGCTGGACACTCAGAAAGGTGCTGCCCACCCTGAAGGTGAACCTTTGCAGTTTGAAGGGTGTTAGGCTTGACTACAACAAGAAAAGTGTTCAATTCTTAAGTGCCTGAAACTGTTTGCAGAGTATCCAGCAGTCCCTAGCATTTCACAGCAACTGAGAACTCATCTCGGGCAGCAAGCGTCTCCAGTGATACCAATGCTTGAGTTATTTCCAGGAAAACACCCTATTTTTTACAATACTGATTTAAAGCAGATTTGTGTTCCTAAAACTAACTCATCCTAAAGGTCAGGAAAAAAAACAACTGCCATAGGTAAGAAAACTTTGACAACGCTGTTGCAGAACAAAGGAACAGCACATGAGCGATTAAACGATTATTATTTCAGTTACTGTCTTTCCTTCCTGATAAGTGTGGGAAGCAGCAGTAAAACAACGGCCTCGTACAGTGCTGTGCTGCACAGCATTGAAATGCCTTCAGCAGAAGCGCACAATTGTACTGAGTGTGTACCCACATACTCCAGTAAAATAAACATTGAGGGACAGAAAGGGAAAGCAGATTATTTTTTTTATATTGCCACCTCGCCCCATACATGTTTTTCCCCTTTGAATGTGCTGTTCCTGGTCAGGGCTGGCTCAGAGACCCCACGTTGCATGAAGTTCATTTCCTTAGTAGAGTCCATGGGCAAGATGCCACGTGGCTTTGCAGCCCCTATCTCAGGTTTGTGTGTGTCTTCTCTTCAGTCTACTTGCCACACGTGCAGCTGTGAGCTACCAGTGCAGACCTTCTTCGAAGTTTGGGGAGGAGGAAGGCAGCCCTCTGCACCCCGTGCTTCTCTCATGCAACTCTCTGGGGGAGGCTTTGCAGCCACCATGCATGTCAGCCTCGCAGCTGGTCCCACTCTCCCACGGCTCCGACACGCCTGCAAGCCCTGAGAACAAGGATCTCCATGGAAGCTCCTCCAAGACATGACACCAGGACCCTTGTTGGTCGCAGCAGGGAGAAAAGAGTCGTAAGAGGAACATGATGCCCTGTGTTCATGGAGGTGTGAAGAACTGTGGATGCTCCAAGGTCCATGCTGATAGTAGGAAGGGCTGCAATCTGTAGAGTGACTCCGGGTATCTGCTTTAGTTCCAGGCCCATGGGTCCCCTAAATCCTCCTACCATGTGACCTCTCTTCAGGTGGCGTCCTCTGGTTTTCCCAAAAAGCAGCAAAGCTCCTTGGGTGAGTTGGCACATGGTCAGAAATACATTGCTTCAGGCTTCAGTGCTGAAATTCACCATGCACAAGGTGCCATGGCATCTTCCATCCATGTGTAGTTCACCTGTGGCAGAGCCCAAGGACATTTACACCAGTGGTGATGACTTAACCCTTAGCTAAGGAGTGTGTATAAGTGCTATCTGTAGCAGCTGCTCCTGGTTACCGTACCCTTAGGGATCCAGACCCATCCATACCCAATGCCTTGATCATTTGCGTTACCACCAGGAGTGCACACAAGCTGTCCCAGAAGACCAGGAATACTGGGCAGCCTGGACAAGCACCTTTCCCCAGCTGCTCTTTCTTAGGGCTGGAGTACATGTCTTTCAGTTTGCCTGGCATCACTTTACATTTCTTGGGAAGTTTTCTTCATGGTACCACAGAACCTCACACTGCAGCAGAAAGAAAAAAAAAAGGAAAAAAAAGACCCAGGTATTTACAGCCACCACAGGGAGGATGCCGTTCCATTCTCCTCAGCTGTGCCCCGCTCTGACGTGCTGACTCAATAGGATGGAAGAAAAGGCAGGACAGCAGATGGGATTCAATGATGCATAGCAGATACAGCTAATGGAGGCAAAACAACTTTCTGAACAAGAAAAGCTGAGAAAATTATAGGACTTGTAGTGAGCAAAGTAAAGTGGTAACGAGGAGGGACAGTGGGATGGAAGAGGAGAAAGAGGCAGGACATGAAATGCTGTGGGATTGAACAAGGCTTTTAGTTACAGGAGTAGAGAAAAAAGGCGACATGTCAAAGCTGTGCTGGAAGAAACCATAAGCTTTGGAGACAGAGGCAGAAATTCCCACAGGGCTGGCTGGCAGTCCTCATGGACTGGTAGTGCTGCACTGCTAGATGCTCCACAACGTCATCATAAGGCAAGGTCTGCCCCAAAGATCACCTGCTGCTCCAAGCGGGACAACAAGTTTTCTTTGGTTACTCCTTGATACCACTTGCTCCACAGCTTGGCATCTCTCCCTGCACTGCAGCAGAGAAGAGGTGCTCACCTTCCAGCCCAGGCAGAGAAGACCTTAGAGAATCATAGAATCACAGAATAGCTTGGGTTTGAAGGGACCTTTAAAGGTCATCTAGTCC
>WHYT01017426.1:964475-985523 GCA_009806455.1 Tetrax tetrax
ATTTGTTTGGGTTTTTTTTTTTAGGAAAAAAAAAAAGGCGGATGGTACAATTCATGTGCATGAAGCCATTTTTTAAAAATGATATGAGGACAATTTACCCTGTATAATATATCAAATATAAACAGGCATAGGGTGGGTATTAATAAGAATGATCCAATAACCCCTTTTTCCATTTTCATTCCATTGTTTTTCTATGTGTTGCAATTAAAACTTATCAACATTTCTGTTGATCTGAATGCTTTTTCCCAGCTTCCTTTAGATATAGCCCCTCTTCTGAGACACGATATTTCTTTCTCAGTTTAACCGAGTTTCTCCTAAAAGCACCTCAAAACTAGCAGTTCCAGGAGAAACAAAAAGTAGCTTAAATCATATATGTTGTGTTTAGTATGTGCTTAAGATACCCCAATGCACTGAGTTTTGTGCAGCCATGAGGAGTGCATAGCCAAAAGTCCAAATCACTGTGCATCTTCTCTTGCTATCAGGAGGCTTTGGATCTGACCTACACTCATTTCTTCACTCATTAACTGACCAAGGGGTCCCACACTGCTTAGGTTTTGCTTGGTCTAATTATTCCTCATGTCCTGGCTTCCCAGACACAGCTGAGCATCCTTGCAGCTGGCTGAGGGCTGGGAGCTGCCAGGCTTGCTGGCCAGGCAGGGCTGGTAAAGCCCTGGTGTGAAGGGGGGAGACTGAGCCCTCCTGGCCCACCCTGCCTGCAAAACAAAGCAGTAATGTAAAGCCCAAGGAATGTGACCGGACTCATCAGGTCAGCCAGGTATGACTGTACCATCCACAAGACTCCATTAGACTCTGCCTCCAGCTTCATCCTGCCTGATCTTAACATGGCAACGAGGGTCTGGGAGTGAAACCTCTGGAAAGTGATGGAGCCAGCAGCAATATGGTTTCTAGGCCCTGCCTGTGGAATGCCACAGCACGTGTTTGCCTATATCGTAGCCCAGTCCAGATGTCTCTCCTGGGTCCAAGCCTCAGCTGTGTGGATGAGGCTGCTCTTGCAGGGAGGGTCACAGAGCTGGGGGAGGCCGCTGCCTGGTGCTGTGAGCTGGACATCTGCACAAATCTCTTTGGGGTGTGAAACAGTCCCATAGGTGCAGCTGGAGTGGCGTCTTTACTTACATGTAGGTGCTCTGAATTTCCTGCTCCCTGGACTTCACTTCAGTCCCTTCTATTTTTTTTTTTTCAATTTTCAGAGATAATTTTTCATTCACTGTCTTTAATGAGACATTCAGTTCCACAGCAATATCCAACTCATCAATCTTTTCCCTTCAAGAGCACTGGTGCTTTTATTGATCCTCTATTTCTTTTATTATATACAGGCTATACACACAGACACATTTATATGTGTGTGTATACAGCAGATTCCTTTTCCTTTTGTGTCTCTTTTTGTTCTTTGCTGTGTTTGTTTTCAACATTCTCGTAATTACATGGCCTTTGATTACCTTATTGATTTATTTGGCCTTGAGTGATCTCTCCTCCTCCGTTGCAGCTGCTTGAATTTTCCTCACTGCTCCTAACACCTTCTCTTCTCAAAGATGTCTCTCAGGAAGAATATTAACCAGCTTTCCTGTCATTCCCTTTCTTATGCCATTCCTGCTTATTAGCTCTACAGTGAGATCTGCTCACCCATGCATATTTTTCTGGCAAAATATGCTCTGCAGCAGTGAAGTGTATCCATCCTGACCTTCAGAGAGTCAGAGTCAAAGCTGAAGTCTAACTAAATCTCAGATTACTGTTTAAGAGATTTGGTAACATCGACCCTCCTAACAACGTCTGCCATGTTGCTCAGAGCCCTGGCAGACAGCTCTGTTTCCTCTCTTCTTTCTGCATTTGGCTCCCAGTGCAATTATTCTCAAATTTTCAAAGCCAAAAAGCTTTACATACTGTCTATTCTCCATCTCAATGCCTGGAATAAGCCACAGTTGCCTTTACTACTCAGTCAAGTGTTACTGAAAATGTTGTAGATAGACACTATGCTATGCAAACCAGCAGGCCTTTGGGGGTTTGAGGCACTGAGTAATGCAACTTCTCCTGTGGGAGCGGCACAGAAAAACAAACCAGCTGTCTGGATTGAAATCATGAGCAATTAACAGCAGTTTCAATTATCCAGAACAGAACTTGATAAATATTTGAAAATTACACCCTATCTATTTTCACATGAGGAGTGCCAGCCCATGAGAGAGCTCTCCCTAGATCAGAGGGACATCGTCTCAGGGAATCCTGAAGGTCGAGGGTTCAAGAGATACTTCAAAATTATCTTCTTAATTAGAAGCAGCACAGCCTACTCTGCTCTGCACAGACAGGCACAAGAACTACAGATAGAAATTAGAGAGGGAGATCGGAGGGAAACTCTGCCAGTGGGTTCTCGTTGCAAGGCATGGCACGGCAGGCATTCCAGCGGGAAGAGATGCCACCCCTGCCCACCTCCAGCATCCAGTGGAGATGCCACACTCATCAGATTGCAGTTACCATCGGAGAAAAAAGGACCATTCATCTGTACTTGTCCTGGGAGAAGGGACTGGTTTAGAAATGAGTGCCCTTGCTATGTAATAAAGATTTCTTTGGGTGGGGGGACAGATCTGTGTTTCCTTTTTGGGGCACTGGAGGCCAAAAGAAACCTACACATCATCATCTTTGCCATGTTAAAACATATCATGTCATGACAGCTGTAGAGACAGAAACCCACCCCAGATAGTCTGATAAAAATAGCTAAGATACATGGGGAATGGAATCCACCACCACCTCAGTGAAGCCACAGGAATCTCCTCCCATTGTAAGTACACTCCATACGACAATGCCAGCTCTCGCAGGAGCGATAGTAAAACATAAATCACACTAACTAGTAACAGGACCCCAAAACAATGCAAAATGCCTAAAAATTGAGGCTTGGCTCAATGCACAGAGAGAATTGTGTGTAAACTTGGAGCATTTGCTAGGGCAGCCAGAGGCGAGACTCAAGGCTTTGCTTGGATCACGGGGAGAAGGACCTAAACTGGGGACACAGTCTACACAGATAAGCCCACAGCCCCATGTATTTTGTTGCTAGCTCATTTCTGGGGAGATTGTAGGTGCTCAGTGTTTCTAACAGCCGAGGCCCAGGTAAAGAGAGTGCTAGTTTAAATTAGGGCATGAGCTACAGACCCATGGTTCCTACAGGAAAGAGGTTATTGTATCAGTTTCAGATGAGAAATGATTTGGTCAAATCTGATACTCTGACTACATTTTGCTGTCATTAATTATTTAGAATTCATCTAAATCTGGATTTAGATCCTGAGGATATGTATGAAAATTTGAAAATCCTGGCATACAAAACCTTTCCCAGGGCTTCATTTTTGTCACGATTTTCCACAAACATTAACGAGAGCAGAAAGAGGAGAGCGACTCCTCTCATCAGCGCATACTCTACATGCCCATCGATCCCACAGGACGTGCGCACACAGACTGAGAAACAGCCCAGGGTTTTCTGTCAGTGGTAGTAAACTGTGAGTTAAATGTGAGTTCATCAAGCAGTACTGTTGTGGCTCCAAAATTGCATTATTCTTTATCTGGATCTACAAATACACGTTTGATTACAGCTGTAAGCAAATGACACAATGCCTTGCAGTGCAAATGCTATATAGTCATAAAGATAACATTTAAATAATTTTTCTTCTATCTATAGACTTCATTACTTTGGGTGGTGTTTTATGGTATGGAGCATAAAATTGTAATAAATCCTTCAGATACTGCCTTCAAACATGCACTAAGGTAATTTTTCCTTTACCAGTTGTGAGTTGACTTTTTTTTTTCATGTATCTCCTCAACACATTTGTCCTTAAACTGCAGGATTAAGCCAGCCCTTCCAAAAGCGTGACCATTTACAGGCTTTAAGTCTTGTACAAAGCCCACAAAGAGCCCTGTTAATGGCAGCTGTTCCCCAGCGAGCCAGCTGTTTGCTGAAGCCCAGGCATCTACAAGGAATTAAGGAACGGTCCTGAATTCTCCCTACAGTGACTTGGAGTACAGCGGTGCAGGCCAGGCTCCCCCGCCTGCGTACAAGTTGTGTGTGTGTTTCCCTGCAAACAGCTTTTGTTACGCAGCCCCTCAGCTCAATGCTCCCCGTGCTACCCAGAAGCCGAGCTGCACTTCCCTAGCCATCAAACTTTGCCAAAACTCTCGGTAAGCACCCGACACCACAGCCTCAGTAAATCCCTAAAATCACAGCTTGTTTAGCCTCAACACACGTGCAGCACAGAGAAAAAGCCTCTCATGAGCTCCAGCTTCTCAGGCAGAAGTCTAGCAACAGGAGCCATGGTAGAGGAGGGCTCCCCTCATCAGTAAGTGCTGTAATTAGTAGCATTTGATGTCACAAATAAAATCAAGGCTCGACTGTGCTTATTACCAAGAAATACATGGATGCAAATACTTTGCACGAAGTGAGCTGCCTTCTTAAATGCCCAGCCATGCTTTGCTGAGCGGACAAGGGGAACGCTGCAGCACCCAGCGAGGCAGCAGCTCAGCTGCTCTGAAGAAGGGAGAGAAGCCGGGTGCGCTGCCCCATAATGCTTTTCCCTGGAGGGGCTGATGGTACAACTGGGACCAAAACCATCAAAATCCCCAACCACTTGGAAAGCAAAGCCATACGCACTGTAAGTATTTCAGAAAATTGTAACATTGTGTAATACCTAAAATACCTGCAAAGGATCGATTCTTCCCCTTCTCAGCCCCTCAAAAAAGGGCTTGTGTTACAGAAGGACTAATCATCCAGTTAGTCAAGACACAATGGATGCTAAATGTATCCATGCACCCTCACCTGCCAGTACACTTTCATTTCTTATCTGATGTTTTGTTTCTTTCCTTCAGCTTGCTACCTTTCTTACACCATCCCTTTAATTTTCCTTCTTCCCTCCATCTTCCTTCCTTCCCTCCATCTTCCTTCTTCCCTTCCATCATCTTTCTGCCATCCATTCGCCAAGCTTCCCTGAAATCTCCTGCTCTTGTGCGTGTAGCAGTCACCCTGAGGTCTGAACACAGCAGTAATGATGTTTGCTGGGGCAAGCCATTCCTCAGAGCAGCACTCTGTTTCTGTCTACCACCAGGTAAAGATGACTTTGCTTAAAAATATTCCTACTTTGGACAGGGTAAAAGGCAATTGAGAAACACGTATGACTCAGATAATTAAAGAACTTCCGACGACCATATGGTCTGAAGCTCTAGAAAGTCAAAAAGACCTGAAGAAAATCCTCCCTGTCTGTAATTGCTGACTATAAATTGCTCTCTTATTAATTATTTATGTACTTACTGGCTACTCCCAGTCAGAATAATCACAGTTAACAAGATTATCTTCTTGTGCTAGGTGTAATTAGTGGAGATAAGAAAATCAGAGAAAAGTATAATTTACCTGGTATTAGGTGCACAAGCTTCCACTAACCGCAGGTCCTCAGATGTGATCTCACACATCGGTGGCACTTTTTGTAGCTCTTTTGTAAGTTTTGGATTGTGAAATTTGCACTAAGATCTACTGCAAGCAAGGAAACCAAAAGCATCCTGAAGAGAGATGCTCCTTGTTTATATTTTCAATTTTTTATCTGCATCTTCCATCTTTCTGTCCTACAGGACATTTTGTAAGAATTACTGAAATCAACTCTATTTGCATTTTTAACTTTAGTATTGAATTAATTTTGTATTTGCAACACAATTCAATTTCAGGAGCTTAGATCCCTTGAAATGAGCACTAAAATGATCTCTTTGCATCTGCTAAGAATTTCCCTGTGCTTTTTGGATCAATGTACATTTCCCCTATACCCAGAAATTTTCACAATTTTTGAAATTTTGAGGGAAAAAAAATTGCAGTAGACACTTAAGTTGAAAGCTGAGGTAATGGCTGAAGTGTGAGAATTTTGTTTGCTTGGTCTTTTAAGGGAGGGAATTCTTGCCCAAACAACACTTTTCTATTAGAAATAAGGAGCACAAGCAAGAGGGAGGAGGTTCTCGTTCTCTCCTGCTTCTTCTAAACCAATCTAATCTGATCTAAAAAACAATGTGGCTATGCTAGCAAGAGCTTGTGCATGAAGGCCTCAGGAATGCACAGAGACTTACCTGAGACTGCTTAGCAGGTCCATGATAGAGAAGAGGCCAGAACCCAAATCTCAAGGGTCCAGCTCCATGCTTTGGTTACAAGGGTCTCCAGAGGACAGAAGCAGCTTGACCACCTTTCCAAAAGCCAGTTTTTAAACAATCTCTGGGTGCAAACAGACAGAGAGTTGGGGTTGGTTTTAAACTGAAAGAGGGTAGATTTAAATTAGATAAGAGGAAAAAATTGTTTAGTTTGAGGGTGGTGAGGTACTGGAACAGGTTGCCCAGAGAAGTTGTGGATGCCCCATCCCTGGAAGTGTTCAAGGCCAGGTGGGATGGAGCTCTGAGCGACCTGGTCTAGTGGAAGGTGTCCCTGCCCAGGGCAGAGGGGTTGGAGCTGGATGACCTTTAAGGTCCCTTCCAACTCAAACTATTCTGTGATTTTATGAAGTGTATTTAAAAAGAGAATATATGTTCATGCAGTCAAGCACACAGGGTAACATTCCCAAAAAACAACTTTTGAGTTAACAGAAGATATTTGGGTTCTAATCTGGAAGCAAACAGTAGCTATTATTGCAGTGACACAGCAATTCTATAATTTCTCTGTGTTTCCCCTTCCCCAGCTGCTAGCAGAATATTTTGTATGACTAAGACTTTTTTTTTTTTTTCCCCTTTTCAAACCCGAAGTTCTCACTCTAGGGCAGTCAAATTCCCGTAAAAAGGTGACCTCGCACCTTCTTTCCCTGCAGGCCACCCGCGGCGGTGGCTACCGCTCCCGGCGAGGCGGTGGCCAGGCTGTGCCGGCGGCGGGCTCAGGCCCCAGCCACCTCCCCCCCCCGCCCCGACACCGGCAAACCCCGGGCTGGCAGCACCATCTACGGACCGAGAGCAAAACAGCAGCGAGGAGAAGAGCCAAGCTGGGAAGCGGGCTGTTGCTCTTCCTTCAAGCTGCCGTTTGCTGCTCAGCGGCCCCCCAAGAAAGGCCAAGGGGCAGGCCGAGGCCTGTAAGGTGACAGGGCAAGGCCTGCGGCACCGTGCGCTCGCCACTGCAAGGGAGAAGCAGCGGCGGAGGCCGTAGGCCAGGCCACGCCACCGTGCAAACCCCTGCACACGGGGCACAGCTCTGCGCCTCCAGGCCCTTGTACTTATATAGCTTGTAAATTTAACTTAAACAGTGTATTTTTTCCTTCTGGCTCACACTCAAAGAATGACTGCGTTATCCTGAATTTAAAGTTTCAGCAAAGAGGCAAAACTGCTTCCAGCATACACACGGCACAGAACATTTCAGTTTAACTTACCATAAGATTTGAAAGTATCATTTTAAAATAATAAAGCTTAATAAATAGGCAACAACAATAGTTTTACTTAAAACATACATCAAGAACTTGAAGAGGGTTCGTTTGTTACCTCTGAGCATCACTTCCAGCGGCCCAAACCACCTGTAAATACAGGGACACAATTCTCCAGGAATCTGCGGACAGCAGCAGCGAGCCCTGCTTCAGGGGAAGCCAGGCTTCAAACCACCACCCAGGGGAGCAGCCCAGGCACCCACCTTTATTTGCAAACTGCCTTTTCCTGACAAGGTGGGTAAGTGGTAAACACATATATCACAGCTTGCTGTTGCTCCTCCTCCTGCCGAGTACAAACAGGATTTCTAAGTTAGAGGAAGGTTCATGCGAATGTCACTTTTCTTCAACAGAAACCAGTTAACTATGTTAAGCCTAACATAAAACTAATTTCTGATTTCTAGCTCCTCAGATACTCCTCACTCCAGGTTAGCCCAGGATCTTCTCTGTAGGGCCTCTGCAGGTTTGCTGTGAATTTAACTCCTTTCAGAAACATCTATAACTAGGTAGCACCAGTACAAGACAGGTCAGACAAGTTCTTTTGGAAACTCTCGGTTCCTGAAAGCTTAAAGACACTCGAAGTGTATTTTTTTTTTCATCACAAACATCAACTAGAGTTATCCCTGCACACTTCCAGAATACATTCTCCTGGGCTTTGGTTTCCAAGAAGCCTCAGCCTGCAACACTCCCCTCCACATCCCCTACCAGCTCAGTGAAGGGCCAGCTAAATCCCTCGGGAATAGAGCTTTCTTGAGGAATACTTTAAGCTCCGTTTCTGGAGGAAAGATCTAATAACAAAGAATATCCTGGCCTTTATCCATACTAGTTTATAACACATGTCCAACTCCTCCTTGAAAGTCACAAGGGGAGTAGTGGGGGCAGGGAGAGAAAACCTCTGCATGGTACAATAGTTTTGGTCCATTTTACTGTGCAGTCAAAGCCTCAGCCATTTTTTATTTACTCTTGTGGTCACAGCAAATATTAGTGGGAGGGAAGAATATGAAGCAAAGGGCTTTTATGAACCTACCACTACTCAGAAGGCAACTTCTCCTCTCTCTCACAATAACCTACTTACAGACCATTTCTTCCACTGTGGTCCTGACACCAGAAATCACACGTACCAGCATGCGACTGAAACAGCATCTTCATCACAGGCTTTCCTTTGCTAATCTAAGGACTTGCCTGCACCAAAAAGAGGAATCCTGCGTTTAGCATTTAAGGAGGAGGGAATTAACTTACCACAGAAATTAACTCCTTGTGAAACTTCTTTCACCTATTGAACTTCCGAGAGTGGTTGGGAGAAAGACTATCTTTAAGCATATGTTCTTACCTCGATGAAGTTTCTCTGTGGGAGTTTCATAGCCTATTCATTCAGGAAAGCTAAGTGGAATATTTCATTTAGATGGTATGGTTTCTTTTTACTATAAGTTGGCAGAAAAAATCCAATATGATCTTAACAGAATCACACACTTCCTAAGACAGTGTAGGCCCATAGTCTTTCCCTAGCCACCCTCAAAAACTTAAACAGAATTGTTTATTCTACTGTATTCTTGTGTGTCCCTCTAGGAAACCTCATCATTCTACTTGGACTGATCTGTGGAAAATACTTAGCATCTGCTTCTTTATTCTCACTGTTGAGATTTTCTATCTTTGCCTCAAGACAGTAAGCATGCCTGTATTTTCTTAGTAGTACTTTTGATTTTGCTATTGTATCCAAATCAGTATGCAGAGATATTTACAGTTAACTATTATTATCCAAAATCTAGGAACCAGCAGAACCACAGCAGTTTATTCTGCTGCAAGTGCTGTGTATGTTGTCAACCCGTAAATTTGGTCTGAGTTTTAAACCCACACACAAAAATACCGCATGACTGGAAGCCACTCATGATACCAAGAACAAAGATAATTAACCTCCTTCATGAGAATTAATTTCTGCACCCACTGAAGTAGGTAACTTAGTTATATGTTAAATGTTCTAATTCAGATTGCTTCTTCAGAGACCTTAATTGTCTGAGAAAACGTTTAGACACAACTTCTCTAAACATGTGAGACAGTATCGACCAAGTCCTCAGCAAACCTGATGTGTTTTTAGAAATAAACATCCTCAAAAAGCAGCAAATTAGCTGCAGTGCAGGAAAGACTATCAAGCTATCAAACAAACTGCAGTAGAGCAACCCTTCCCCCACCTAGATTTTTAAGAAACATTTAATACATTGGTGAAAAACATTTAATGGTAAGAATACATACATGCATGCAATTTCAACAAAAAGGCCTGAATAATTTGGACAGTGTTTTGCTTCAGTATCATGAAACTTGGAAGTGGAAGGTGTTGTGGTTTAGCCCTCATCACCACACAGCTTCTCACTCACCCTCCCCCTTCCCAGCAGGATGGGGGAGAGAATTGGGAAGAAAGGAAAACTTGTGGGTTGAGATGAAGACCGTTTACTAGAATAGCAAATTAAAATTATAATAATAACAAAATATAAGCATAGTAAAATATAAAAAAAAAAAAAAAAAATGAACCAGGCACAATTTCTGCCCACCTGATGTCCCAATGACCAATACAGCCCATCCTGAGCAGCAATCACGGAAACAAAAACCAACCAGCAAGCAAAGGAGAGAGATGCCCCTCCTGGCCGACCCCCACTTACATTCTAAGCATGATGTTTATGGCATGGAATACTTTCTTTGGCCGTTTTGGGTCAACTGTTCTGGCTATACCCTTCCCAGCTCCTGCACCTGCACATGATTAACGAGACCTAGAAAGCCAGACAGCGTCCTTGGTCTTGTTAGCAACAACTCATAGCATCAGTGTGTTTATCACCATTCTTCACATACAAAATCCAAAACACATCAGCTCCATTCCTGCCAAAACCAGAACCAACGATAATGTAGTTCACTGTTCATGGCTTCCAGATTAAGTCTTAAAATGACATTTCCCTTCTTTTTTCCTGAAACAGTTTTGTTTAGAAATATGTACCAGGGCAATAGTGTACACAAAAGACAGACATATGTATCCATATATACACAATTTTCTTTTATTAACAAGGTATGGCATTACTGAACAAGGCAACCGGGAAATACAAGGACTGAACATGAAAATTTTACAACTCGACAAAAATTGGCATGATTTATATACAGATGCGATTAATAAAGGTTACAACTCTACTGTATTTGATTAAACACAGTCCTAAGCACTTACGTTATGAAAATATGAAGTTGATCATACAGAGGTCAAGTTCTGGAATCTAAAAATAACAGAAATTTTAAAACTTCAAAACCTTCTATGTCCATCCATTTTACGTAACATCACTATAGCTTTTCCTACTACCATATACATGAAAGATTATCAAAAATATATTGATGGGTCTATCGCTAATCATGAATGCTTATATTTACATTAAGTTAGCAAACTCTTCACCAAATACTTTATATACAAAACTCAATTTGCCCTTTGTGAAAGTCATTAAAAAGTTAAAAACCATAGAAATGCCAGTTAGAAATAATGCATTCCAAAAATTGGACTTGTTTACAACAACTGAAAACAATTGAAAATAATTTATGAAAAAGTATGTTATTTTAATACAAGTACTCTCACAACACTTTAGTTCCAATACAGAGTAGCAAGAATTTTGTCCTGTGTGTTCTTTGAGTAGTATCTTCTCTTCCAATAATGCTGCAAGAAAAAAGAAAAAATATTCTTAAGCAGTTTGTCTAAAGTCTTTGAAGAAGGCAAAAATAATTTAAGGGACTAATTTTCTCCCCCCCCCACCGCCCCACTCCGTGCAAGAAGCACTGTCCCCATTTGTACTGGTCCAAATACTCAGAATTCTTATTTCTTACACCTTAGAGGCCAAAACGGGAAGGGGGGAAAAAAAAAAAAAAAAAAAAAAAAAAAGAAAAGAGAAAACAACATCCTCTCTGTACTTTAGTGCTATTCAGAAAGTGCACATCCTTTTGCCAGCAGTGTTTTTGTGTATGATCTTGATTGATTTTTGGTTTTGACTATAATGCTGTTGCAGCATGCTTTGAACACACCTAACAAAATCAGTCTTCTCTGCCAAACTAGAAACCCCTCCAACCTGTCTCTGAATTGAAAAAGAGCTTAGACAGGAACCAGACGTTCGCTCTGCAGGCACTTCTTCTACACAGACACGAGCACCTAAGGAATTCTGCAATACAAAACATGGATGCTGAATGAATCTACACGTACTAAGGATTAGACAGCTACTGAAACACGGACTCTCTTGGAATTATGTTCCACTCAGGCCCATCCAAGTACCAGAAATCAGTTTGAGAACACAGAAGCACAGTTAGAGTGCTTCCAGTATGAGAGAAAACGGCAGACGGATCAATCACTAAAGTCTCAGCTTACTTCAAGTGACAGGCATTATGGAAACAATGCTGTGGTTCTTCACTGAATCAAATCAGTACAACACAATTGTTCAAAATGCACAGCAATAACTTTGTCAAAATGCTGACACCACATAACAAGCAAAAGTAGGCTTTGCTGTCAAAGCGAAGTGAAGTGGATTGAGTTTCCCTTTTTACCTCTACAGAGATGCTGAATGCATCTTCTATACTTGCTGTATGGAAATCCTATCTTCCAAATCCACCAAAGTCTCTCCACGCACTATATTTTGCCTATGTGCTATTCTTTCTTATTCTTGAAACTCCATAATGACCAACTCAAGGTTTTTTGTTTTTTTATAACAATGGAATGACATGTCAACCACCTTTAATCTATGCAGCCACACTCCTAGCCTTGAAATTGTCCTCCCTTATTTCACACAGTCCTCCATTCTTTGGCTTTCCTCCTAAGTAATTACTCTTTAACTTGTCTTTCAGGTCATCCTCCTTATTCCTCTCAAATCAAGCTCACTGGGGGAAGCAGTATACCATCTTTGGCCTTCCCTTTTCTCCATCCTGTTCCTAAATAACTTTACCCAAAACATAAAATCCAGTTATTTTCTCTATGTTGATGATTTCATGCATATCAAACTTTCTCCAATTTACTGCTTCTCCCTACACATTTTCACACCTGTTTGTGTCTGTCTTATCTAGCAATGCCTCCTTCTCCAAACTCAAGTACTTTTCACCACAGCTCTTCTTGACAAACTTTGGCAGTATCACATCCTGCTTAGGTTACAGACGAATGACAAATGCCCAAGTCTTCAAATCTTCCTTGTCCCTACATCTTTGCATGCAATATCTACATCAGCATTTTGCAGGTTTTCTGTAGTATCTCTCTAAAACATGTTCTGCTTAGTCCACTTGCATGTCTAAACCTCTAATCCAGCCCTGAGCCGTTCCTTTAAGTTCTTTTAGTCTTCTGATTCAGGTCACCATACATTCACAGAAGCAGTGCTGCTGGCACAACTTAAGGTGAGATACGAGAGCAAAGAGTAACTGAAGCTACATAAGCAGCTTTGCTACTGTGTATTAAACCACAGTTTATCCATCTCCCTTTCATTAGTGCCTTGATCTGTGTCTCATAATCTTCAGTCTGGTTCTATAACTGTTTGTACAGTACCTGGAGTTGAAATATTTACAGCAATAATTTAGGTTCCTTTGTATTGCAGTTATATAAATGTTATCATAGACAGAATCTGTACAGGAAAATTTACTCATCAACAGGACATACTTCAAAGTGTCTCAGATCTTACCAGTTTAATTAGTGCTCTGTCGCTGGACTTTTGGTCCAACGCTCTGAGTATCTTCTTCTGGATTTGGGCGTTTCCCTGCACTAATGCCAGTACCAAGAGTCGTCCTTCCTGATAATTTAAAATCAGTATTTACATTAAGACTCTATTGCACCTTTACACATTCAGGAAAAGTGTTTTCGATTTTTTTGTTGTTCTATAAATTACCTGCTTGCAATAAGTGTGATTGCTGATTGTCTCCATGAGCATAGTGTAAGATACTACTTGCTTGACAGTAACCTGTTCAGATACAGTAGATATGTATTATAATAAATAAAATTTAGAACTGCAAGCAAGTGTACAATTACATTTTTTACAATAACAAAAAGGAGCCAATTGATTTATTTTTCATCATCAAGAAAAATCTTGCCAGAAACCATCCTGAGTGCAGAAGAGTTATCATGCAAAAAAAACCCCACTCTCATGGCAGTCCACAGCAGTTAAATATATATGCACAGTGAACAATATTAAGTGCGTACATATTTATGCATTATATTTGCAACAAGCAGGATGTTTATATATCCAAACACTTCAGTTCTAAGTTGTTATAAATTTTAATGTTTGTTCTGCCAAGTCTCCTCACCCTTTTTATTATTCTGTTATAGCAATACTAGTACATCCTTAGCATAACTAAGCTGTGAAAAAACAAATGCAAGAAACTTAAAGAAAGACGCAAACTATTTTCTGGTTCACGCAAACTATCCATGGCAACCTTGACACTGAGCTCTCTGCATAAAGAGTGCAAATTAGCCAAAGCAGTTGCAAGGTTTCTTATTCTCAACAGTTGTGGTGTTCCATTTATGTTCTGGTTGCTTGAACAAAACAGATTAGTCTTTCATGATCAGTAAACACACGACCTCTGTTAAGACTGCAAAGAAAGAAACAGCTGTGCTAAATTTGATTGTAACTTTGACCTATCACAAACCACAGCTTAAGTTTCTGTATAAAGTAACAAAAATTTGCTTCCACAATATGAGAATATCCACACAAAAACTGTGGAAATTTATTACATATGGGAAGATTGTTAGTGAAATCAGGGAAATATAGCATGCAAATTTTGCTATAAAATACACAAACTTAACTTCTTTCTTTCAGTATCTTTCATTTAAAATAACCTAGGATAAAGTTTATTAATTTCTGTTTAGTCACACTTGTGATCCCTCCCCACTCAAAAGATACAAATACTGTTCTAGATGAGCATTTTAGACATAAAAGTGACAAGACAAGCATGTTCACTCTAAGAGATAATTTTTATGTTTCAAGAACAGAAACAAAGGCAGTTCAATTTGTAGACAGCAGCTGTCACAAAAAAAAAATAAAAAAAATCTATCCACGTTATTTTGATGTTTTGTCTGTTTTTCCGTAGTTGCAAGGATTTGGAGATCCTCTACAGACAGGCACTGCCGTAATACCTTGCTGCTGAATTCCACTTGCTCCTGTATGAGAGTCTCCCAGGGCACATTGCTGAACAACTGTATGACCATCACCAGTTCCCAGCTGAGCTCCTGGAGAGGCAAGAAAAAAAGACTTAAACATAACAGAAGATACAATTCCAGTTCTGGAATTTTAAATGTTGGGGCTTTTCACCCTCTTCAAGGGGTAGACTTTAATTGTGGCTTTTTTTTTTTAAAAAAAAAAAAAAAAAAAAAAAAAAGATTAAACATAGTATGCTTTTTTTCCTCATGACAGCAAGTTCTCCACCCTCACCCTGAGTGGTTTACCTTTATAACAAGAGAACATCTCTCTATCTTGCCTACTTCTGGGATCTTGCCAAGTAATTTTAATTCACAATTATTTAACAGACATTTTCTACGTAATATTCTGCATAACTTTTCCCATGTTCATTAGTTACACATAGTCGCTGTGTTGCACTGAAGAGCAATGCATCCTGATTCAATATCTAATATCTGAACATACTGACCACTTACACCTTCCCGAGCAATACAAGTGCATGTGGTTTTACCTCTTGGAGCAAAGGGGGCAGTCTTTCCTAACAAGGAAGAATGCCTCCAGAGGTTGCACTGGTCTCTATTTCAGCAACAGTACTTGCAAATGAAAATAAAATAGGGTTGAAGTTATGAACCACATTAATTTTCTAATCAGTGGTATTAAAACCTATCTGTACAAGAGTATCAGAATGCACAGACAACCTGGTTTAACAAAAAAATTTCCAAAAACCCACAGAAAAAAATTTCCAGGTAAGATTTGGAAAGAGGCACTCCACTCAAGTTCCTTCTTGCCCTTTTTGGTTACATCTAAAATTTTAATTTATTTGGATACACAACCATGGTCACCACACTGAGCTCACATGTGATTACCACTGCCATGGGAAAAAATTATTAATTGCTAGAAGGTGAGGGAAGTCTTCAAATAAATAAAGCAAATAGCATAGAACCATACCCAGTCCTCTGTATCTTGAAAGCTGCTGGTAGATTTGTTTCATCCTTTCAATATTCAGACGGCTTGCCTCTGCATGATTCACCATTGGTTTGGGATAATTAACTCCGATAATGCATTTTGCAGCCTTCTGGACACTCTCTGGGGCATTCCAAGGATCATAGATGTATTTTGCAGGGAAACCTCTAAGTACTGGCAAATAACGTCTTAAAAAAATAATAATAAAGACGCCATTGTAAGTATAAAGGCACTTGGCAGTTTAAGCAATATCCATAAGATGCTGCAATTTCTGGATTATGAGTTACCTGATATAATCCCCATTTGGGTCAGTTCTTCTGCCAAAACCCACTGGACAGTAGCAGTGAAAAAACTGCTGAAAGAAGGAACTACAGGATAGCCACATCCAGCTTCCAGCATTGACACTCCAATCTGCGTCAAGTAAGAGCTCTTCAAAGACCTTAAAAAAATCAGAGCAACAAGTTAGTCTGAACACAGCACACCTTCGAGACACCTACTTTCTCAAGAATTGTTCTGAGTTTCTGATTTCAGCAGACGAAACCTAGCTCTTCAACACAGCAACACTTTCTTACATGGCAACATTCACAGAATTGCAAATACTCACCTAAACGCCAAACTCAAGAAGAAAAGTTACACATTCTTGCATAGACACATCCATTAAAAAAATAATCCTCAAAGGATGTCTGGAGCTTGACTGCTTACAAGTGGCATTTGTTAATTTCAGAAAAATTGCTTCATTACATTACAACAAGAAAGGTCTGCAGACTTCCAGAAAACAGGGAATATACAAAGCACATTTCAAACTCAAATTGTCTGAGGGCCTCAACTTGCAGACCACCTTTCACTTGCACACCACCTTTCACGATGTGAGGAGTCCCAAGAGTAGAATTCAAGAGTTTCAAGGGAGCACAAACATTCAGAAGTTGTATTCTTGAAGGCCAATACTTAAATATTCAAGTCACAGTTTTGAGGATACACACTTAAATTCTTGGGAGGTTTATGAGCCACCAAAGCATGCTGAAGAATGGTAGGACAGATAATGAACAGTGGTCTGAGGATAAAAAAAGTCGTCTCTGGTAACTGCTACCTCTATTATATTAAAAATAATCCATGAGAAAGTTGAAGATTTATGAGGATTTTACTTCAAATCTGGAGCTCAATAGTTGTGAAACATTCAAGTTTCCAGCACTGATTGTTTTTTAATTATTAATACAGACAATACTAACTTGTATGAAAAGAAGTTTCTCTGCTCAGTCAGATCACTAGCAATACAGGTTAACAGGACATAAAGAGAAGCCTTATTCTTTGAAGGGGAACATTCAAGTACCTTTTACAAAAACAGTACACTGAGAAATAGTTTTTAAAACAGATGCTTAATATATATTTTTACAAGTTATGATTTTCCTTTCAAACTTGCATTGTCTCCAAATGTTCCAAAAAGTTTATTTTTTTTTTAAAAAAAAAGTCTATCTTAAAATATTTTTAATAGAAAAAGACTAATAATGTAATACAATCTTTAGGTGGACATTAAGTGTTAGCACACAACTGTTCCACTAGATGCTGCCACGTACTAAGACTTCAGAAATAACATCCCCGCGGAAGGCCAGATTAACTTTTGCTAGCTACAGATGTATGAATTAAACATCCCTCCACTGCACAAGTCTGCTCCCCCGAAATATTTGTATTATTTCAAAAGAACAAGTTGGCCTTTATCTGCAATATACAGCTTTGTCATTTGGCTGAGTTATCTATGTATGTGCATCTTCAATGTCTTTATCTATGAACTGCAAAGGAAAATTCCTAAAGCAGCTTATGTTGTTGTGTAACCAAGACAATTTTTTTTTTTTTTTTTTTAAATGAAAGGTGTTTGCTTACAACTGATTTGCTAAAGGTGAAATTTTGTAAGGTTATATACATCTATAAATACAAGGTCACAATCCCAATGGCAAATATTTTTAGATTTCAAAAATAAATAAAAATAAACATTTTAAACTGACTATCATGCTCATTAAATGATGTACTACCCTTCTAAAAATGTAAAACTGATTCAAAGGCTGAAATTAAATTATTCCATTATTTTCTTCAAAAAACTGACATTTGTAATTTGAACTTCAGCATCTCTTGAATACTTGCATAGAAATTAATTCCACCGAAACTTCAGCCAAAATCACGCTGCCCATACTCACATTTCTAACATTGGGTGAAGGGACAGAAATTGCTGAAAGGACATTCTCAGCTTTTAGCTTTCTCCATTTAATTCCTCTGGTGCTTTCCCTTTACAGGGAAGCAGACATGAGACGCGAACAGAAACTGTTCACACAGTATGACTGGAAATCAGTTTCAATTACAAGAGTAATCCATGCTTATTTGCCAAGATTTAGGAAGAAACCTCCAATTGAAAAGAACTGCAGACCTACTCTGACTGCAAGAAATACTCTAATATTCCAACAAAAGGGGGCATTCACCAGGCAAAACTTCAGCACCACTGGTTTATCAGAACTGATTTAATTCTGGCTACAGCTTAAAGTTTAAAACTCAACCTACACCGCACAGTAACAGTAATTCCAGAATGGCCATCTCAAACTTAAACAGGTACTTTAAGAAATTCACAAATAAGAAAAAATACCTTCATTCCTTCTTCCCAGCTAATCCAGAGGTCACCTCGAGTCAAAAAGCATGCTACCGCATGCCGGGCTAAATGGTGAATCCAGCCTTCTTGACGAAGCTGCGTCATAATTGCATCAATCCAAGGAAAACCTGTCCTGCCTTCTGCCCACTTGGCCAAAGCCTCAGGATTCTTATCCCACGGAATTTGAACACAGATAGGATTCCCCTCCATTTTATCAAACCGTGGATTGTTAGTCGCCGCTGTGTAGAAAAATTCACGCCATAACAGCTGGCCATAGAGGGAGAGGGGAGGGGAGCTGTTCTTTTTTACCTGAAGATCATCATTAAAGGAAAACATTTTATTAGAAGAAGTAGGGAAAAATCATGGCATCTAAGACTGCATAGCTGACTACGTGGAGATCATACCTTTTTGTACAGATCCGTTAACTTGAAATAAAAGAGACGACAGGACAAACAGCCAAAGCGGAGGTAGGGACTAAGCCCTGTAGGGCTTGCCAGAAGGGAATTTGCATTCATTCGTGGTCTTTCAAAGTTTGCTACCCAAGCCTTGTGAAAAACAAAACAAAACAAAAACAAAAACCACACAGCAATATCAGACTACAGACTAGGTTGCAACTTGTAAGCATAAAGGGAGAAATCGTGCACTATCTATAACTGAATCCAGACACTGGACAGATGATCATGGTTCTATGATTCTATGATCTGTTACCTACGATACCTAGAGGTTCCTCTTGAATCAGCAGAATCTCTAGAACATAGTTCATCCTAATGCAGAAGGCATGAACTGTCTTCCAGAACCACCCATTCCTTTCTTTTAAATACAGAGGAAATCTAGACAACTAGCAGTATGTTAACTTTTACAGGAATTCCCCTCCAAAGTTACAAAAAGTATGTTTCAAGTAAAGTTACCTCCAAAGAAAAAAAAATATATTTTTAGTAGAAAATAGTATAATAGACTTTCTCTAAAATTCGAATTAGAAGACAGCTTGCTATCACCTTTCAAAACTAAGAAACATAACTTGATTTATATATCAAGACTCTGAGTTCAAGTTTGTGGTTTTGATTTTTTCTTTTTTTACATGACTTGCCCATGGCTTTTACATTCCATTCCAAAGAGCAACCATGTTTCTGATATGTCATGCCTTGCAATGATTTGAAACATACCTTGCGTTCTAAATGTCTTTCCAAACGTGTGAGAGCTTCTGTTTCTCCCCCTGGCCATACTGCAGAAGGCAGACCATCCGTGTCAAAACCTGAAAAAAACAAACAGATATAAGGAAATTCCTTGTTTCCTTATACTGTAGGCCAACAAAATTCCAGCATATTGATACTTGACTACATTTTGTTGTATTTTGAGAATAACTCTAAATTGAACACAAGGCAAAGTATAAGTTTTAAAAGAGTACGCAATCAAATCTTACCAAAGCACATTCAATACCTCTAACTTGCAGCAAAAATAAAAATTTACTTTTATATTTACATTAATTTACATTACAAGTTTTACATGCTGAATGGTCTGTCTTCAATTCCACTTGTGGTTTTTTTGCACAAGGTGACCTTTCTATCATTTTTCAAATTATTTTCAAGTTCTCAGCTCTGCAATATCTGGGCTATCCAAAAATCACACTTTTTTTTTTTTCTTTTTTTTTTTACAAATTACTAAGAAGCAACAAAGCAACAATTGCTATTGTAATTTACAGAATGTCTAAAAACTTTTCCCATCAAGTTAAAAGCATGAATGCTATCTTCAGAACATTCCTAGGTTTCATTGACCTTTACTTAAACAGATAGGGATTATTGTCAATTTGTTGATAAACACATACTTTAGCTGCAAAAGAAAGATTAAGACAAGGTAACAAGATTTCTTCCACACCCAAACACCTTCTCCAAGATTGTTCACCAGGTGCATGAGATAACATATCTCCCTATCGTTTAACCACTGTAGAGTGAGATCTTCTTTTCTCAAAAAGGCTTTAAAAGCAAGGTCTGTTGTATGAGAGTTCAAAGGGGCTAGACAGAGCAGCCAGAGCTTAGCTAAAAGCCATCCAGACCCTTTTGTTAGTCATGCCACATTTTCTTGTATTTCAGCAGTAGTGGGGGAAAGGAAAGAGGGGGGAGGGGTTCACAGGACAACAGCTTGATACTATTACTTAAAATTAAATTTTACAGAAGCCTAAGACTTTTTTTTTTTTTAAGATGCTCCTAAAACAATTATCTGCCTTATTATTATCTTTTTTTTTGGCATTGCAAGACAAAGGGATTTTTTAATTAACTTGTAAAATGACAGATTCATGACCTGAAGCACAAAGATAACCAATGCATTTAATGTAAAATGAACTATCAAAGACTATTAGTAGCTTAACGAATATTTGGTTCCATGGTAAAATGGCTATGTTGCATTACAAGAAGCCAAACAGTACTTAGTGTAGTTTGATCTATCTGACCTCCCATTTAAAAGAAAACATCTAAAATTTACAGAGTTGATTATCCTTTTTTGGTCCTTTTGTATGTCATAATTAGCATCAATGTAACAATTAACCGAAAGTAGAACCTCTCTCCTGGTTATTTTAAGTATTATGCTTTTAGTGGTAGATTACATCTTACTTGTTCCACAATGTCAAAGCAATCTCAAAACATACCTAGCTCTTCAAGTGATGGGACTCCATATTTCTCATCGTGGTCATCAGAAACTGGAGTAGTACATTTTTCCATTACTTCTGGGGTTATAGTCTCCACTGGCATCTCCAGTGGTTCCATTCTGCTAATTAGGGTCTGGAATCGCTTGTAAGTAAGAGGAGGCTGTCCTCCATTTAATTCTATTATTCTGGATTGAAGGGAAAAAAAAAAAAAAAAAAAAAAAAAAAAAAAAAAAAAAAAAAAAAAAAAAA
>WHYT01017426.1:998739-1010137 GCA_009806455.1 Tetrax tetrax
AGGGGGTGAGGGGGTGGAAGGGGAATCTACAAAGCCTGCCGCTTTCATTGCTACGTGTCTCATAACCTGATCATTTCCTTATATCACTTGTAAGAAGAACACTTCAATATGAATCAACAAAAATAGTTTCCTAAAGTAGGTCGTTGCTGCAGCAACCAGGCGGCTGTTTGGACTACTCCCTGCCACCATGACCTACTTTTCCAGTTATATGTAACCATTGTAGTAGGAGCCCAGTTTTCCTTCCCTTTGGAGCTGCTCTGAGAGGATTCCCGAACCACAACCGAACTTTATCCCTAACCAGGACCGAGGAAGGCTCCGAGCAGGTACAAACTGCCGCTCGCTTCTCCTCCTCCGTGTCACATTTGGAACCGGCGGCTGCTAAAGGTTAAATGAAACCCAGTACGCGGCTGGGAGTTCAAAACGTACCAAGCACATGTTCAAAACCTGAGGAGCTGATAAAAACACAGAAGGGGAGGCTGTTAAAGCCAACAGCAGTCTGTGACCAACAGAGCCAGAGCCAGCAGCTGGCAGCCTGCGTCAGCACGAAGGGGCTGCCTCCGCGCTGCGTCCCCGCACAGGCTAACGGACATCATCCTCCGTCACGGGTCCAAACAACAGCACATCCGCATAAAAGAACCACCCTCGTGAACGACAGGTAAAGCTAACACATTTTTAAACCCTCTTTAACCCTGCATGGACAGCGGAGCAGGGACATACATAGGTACTACACAAAAAAAAAAATTATATAATCGGGGGTTGGACTGGCTGACGCTTAAAGGTCCCTTCCAAACCAAACCATTCTGTGATAAATCCAGGAAGTAATGTTGACAATTACTTAATTTCCTGTTTACTGTTGCTGTTAACGACCATTAACCTTACAACAAAGGAAAAAAGATTACCAGTGCAACTTTTCATTGAACCATATCGCAACCTCATGAAGAAAAAGATTATTACCTCTGTAGAAATAAGCCTACGAGGCTTCAAACATCAATCACACTGACTGGTGCTTAGGCATTTTTTGGATCAATTTTTGCAAACCCTACGTTCATAAGTTTTCATTCAAGGTAAAATTTAAGAGGCAAGCACAAGAGACCAACACTTCTAAGCAAAAGACAACTCTTTCTAACAGAAGGCAAGCTAGGCATTACCATACAGTACGTCCTAACTAAAACTCTAACAGAAAGGTTCCGACAGAGCTCATACCACGAAAGCAGAAAAACAAAGCACACACAGCAAAGCTCTCGAAAGCTTCCTTTATCTTAAATCTTCTTAAAACTTTAAGTTCTGCAGGAAAAATACTGGAATCAATGACAAGACAGTACTGTCAATGGAAAAGTTTTTGAGATTTCCACCACACTTCCACTTGGGAACAAATCATATACAATGAGCTAATTACTCCTGCAAATCTCACTTCTGAAACAGAGCAGAAAAAAAAAAAACAAAAAAAAACCACACCTAAAAATTGTTTTTACTTTACCATTGCACTTGACAAGTGCACGGCAGCAGTTGCAATGGCAGGATTCTAGAAGAAAGATGGACTAGCAGAAGAAAAATATTGTAGACTTATGAAAAAAAAATCAGAGAAGCTGCTGCTGTGAGAGCAACATCTAATCCCTAGTAACACTTTTCAGTTTGAAAGCGTGACCTCTGGTGCCAGAAACGCAAGCTCCATTGTGCTCTCATATGGAAGCAGTAAAGAAGTGGAGTAAAACTTTCAGTAAACGCAGCATTGAAGAACTTTTCTTTGGCAAAGTAACACAAAGTTTCAGACTTGGCACTGAAAAAGAGAGGTCCGTGGAGTTATAGTTGAAAGAAAGCAGAAAGCCAAAATCTGAAATGTAAAAAGAGGAAGATCCACATTATCCCCACAAATCCACTATTTTCTTCAAGGTTTGGAAGAAAAACACACGAGCTCTGAAATAAGTACTTCTCACCAGTAAATTTATTGGCAACTAGCTTACAGAAAGAAAAATTTCAATCAAATGAAAACAGCACTCCTCACTGAAAAACACCAGGATTATGTGATTGATACCAATCTTTACATAGGTCTCCTTAGATTATGAAAGCCTTGAAATAAAAGGGGAAAATACACCACAATGAAAACTGCACTATCAATATCACAGCAGTTTAAAACTTTTTCCTTCATCATAAACCAATGAAACTACATATTAGTAGATGTTTCCAGGTCATACCAGTTAAAGAGTATGCTGAATGAAAGAAAATAAAAAGTCACTCAAAAAGTAATTTTAAAAGCATTTACAGGATTTGGGATATACTGCATAATAGCAACAAACAGTTATGTTGTCTAAAAAGAAACACACATAAAGCACAGTAAACTAGATCTTATTAAGCCTGCCATCTACTGAAAAATAATGATGTAAAGGAATTATCCCTAGGCAATCCAAATAAAACAAATAATTCAGATGACACCTTTTGCTTGACCACCCTCATTAAGAGTTGGATAGTTTCAACTTCTTGAGTTCACTACTAGCAAAACTTACAAAAACAAAAAACAGAACTAAAACACAAGCTCCTCCCCAAAGACCCTTCTGAAACCTGGATGGCAAAAATTACTCTGTAGAATGATTTATTTTAAATGCATATCTCAGTTTTACAGATGTAGAATCATGCTTCTCCCATGAGAGAGGAATAAGGAAAAACAATAGTAGGTAATCTCTGTTAAGACCTGTATTGTTCTCTTTTTCTGCTTTAAGACTCCTAGACAAAATGAGTTTGTTTATTCTCCAGAATGTGAAATATGAAGGGGGGGTGTGGGGTGTGAAGAAAGTTTCAACTCAGGGGAACTCACAAGAGTACATAGGAAAGAAAAAGTTTACTCCATTCTTCAATTAAGACAATGTATTGGAAATCAAATCATTCATTATTTTGAATGCCAGTTGATCTATAAAATGGCGTTTCACAATTCTCTGGACACTTCTCCAGTACTTCAGAACTGCACAGATTGCGAAACTGAGATAAAGCTTGCCATAGTGTTCTGTATCTTCAGTGTACAGCAAAACTGGAACCAGGCAGACCATGATTATATTTTATGAAAAGTACCAGGCATGAAGTAACTAGCAACCTACATGAAGGAGAAAGTTATTTATTTATGGATCTTTCAATGAAAGTTGCCCTCCTATTTCTGTTTGCCCCACTCTCTAAACTGCAGCACAGTTTACCCTTTAGCTACAGGGTAAGTAGAATATTGGCATGAAGGAAAAAAAAAAACCCTGCAAGTGCTGAACTCCACAGGCTCCTTACTATAAAAAACATTTCCTAGGTCATGGATTCCACACTTTAGATAGAAAAATCCAAGTTGTCCATACAGGAATTGTTCCTCAGTAATCTGTGCTGTAGATATTTCATCTCCATCATTGAAGAATAAATAATAATATGTATTCATGCTTCACAACTTCCCCATTTGTGCTTAAACAGATTTATTTTTCCACCATCTCTAGTTTTAATTTTTAAAGGGCAGGAGTTCATGTTCTGAAAGGAATCAAGCTATAGTGCAAGAATTTTGCAACCTTTAGTTTTCACAGCTGTGCAAGAGTCACAAACACACTAACGGAGGTTAAAAAAATGAATGCATGTGACTGAACACGAAAGGACAAGCTTTCCTACAAATCAAGAAGCACTGAGACAAAGTAAGTTTCAAAAGCAGGCCTTGAAAACTTCTCTAGTTTAGTTGCAGGAGGAAGCAATGGATAACACCAAAGCTCAGGTGTACAGGACATCACATGCCTGTCTCTACAGAAATTAAGACTTGCAGGACACATCCTGACCAATGTTCAACTGGAAGAAATCCCTTCTGCCTCTGATAATCTGGACAGGTTCCATCCTATTGCAAAGAACTTGTTGCAATAGCACTTTAAAACAGATTATGAGCAATAGTTTGACACTTGAATTTACTTCTCAGACCCCGAGTATTATCAAATTCTTATTTCCTACACAGGTTTACCCATATAGATTTTCAGACCTTTCAAATGCTAATGCAATTAAAAAAAAAAAAAAAAGAAAAAAAGAAGATGAATCAAAGTATAGAATTTAAGGGGAACAAAAGAGCATAGTTTAGAAAGCTGTTTACTACAGCTCAGCTACTGTCTAAACTAACAAAGCTCATGGGATAATTTTTATTATCTTTCCATTAGTAATTGGTTTGCTCTCAGATTAGTAATTGTTTCAAAAGTAGAGATATACATGTGGACTTTTGCCACAGCTGTCTTCCTTTACACACTTGAAACAGAACACTGCAATATTGATGTGTTTTCCCCAGTCCTTTCCAGTCTGTCCCCCACTAAAGCTGTATTCCTGCACAAAGAAATATCTACACACACAAAACTCCAAAGCTGTGAAAGTAAATGTGTAACAGTGACCTGAAAAATATATGGAGGCTTTGGGGTTAGAAGAACATCGCAATTACAGTTCACCTGCTGACCTAGATTGCAAAGAACTCGAAAGACAGAAGTATATAGAAGCACAGAAACTAACCTTGCTCCATGTTTAAACTGGAGTTCTGAAAATTTAATTAAAATGTATTGCATGAAAATACCATAAAGTTCTTACTCGGGTAATCAAATCCAATCCTTTCCTAGAGGTAAGCAAAGGCACGACTACTAAACCTGCTAAAATGTGATATGCAAATTACTAAGCCCATAAAACACACAGTACTCCCACACTACTTACACAACGCAGTCATGCTCAGGCTGACTTTTGCCTTTTTAGGTCACTACGGGAAAGTCACAAAACTCCCTACTGTGAAGGGTTCCTTTCAATATACAAATTAATACAACACAGACTTTCAGTGTAACTTTTACACTGAAAAAAAATGTCTGACTTTGCTGCCAGATTGACCTTCCTCCTATCTTGGGTTATATAACTAACCTGAAAACCTGCCAGGCATCGAGAGGGTACAGAAAGGAATCCTTTCCCTTGAAAATAAAGGCTTCCATGCTGCAGATAAACTGTCAGAAACCAAAAAGTTCAGCTGGTACAATGCTAAACAGCTTTTTCTGCAATATTTCATAATGAAATGTGTTTTAAGAATAGCTTCCATTGGTAGAAATGAAGGCATGTTCATAAACTGGAGGAAAAAATACTTTATTGCATGAAAATGGCCAAAAGAGGAAGACAGTATATAAAATAATTTGCTTTCAAAACTGATGCAGAATTCATTGATGCTGCCACATACCAACCAGTTAAAAAAACCCCAACAAAACAACAAACAAACAAAAACAAACCAAAAAAACCCCACACACAACTGTATTCTTGATTGCCTAAAGAAAGCTGCTTCCACATTCATCACAGATGGTCTTTGCAGGGGGTTAAAACCCTCTCTTTATATGATCAAAGGAAATAACACCACAAGTTGCAGACAGATTACCTTGCTCAAAGAAGGTGATCTACTGATACTTTGGTAAAATAAAACAAAAATAGACTTCTGGTCTCGAAAGAAGGAAGACTGAAATAATCCCATGGAGTTGTTTCAAGACCTTGATACTCAAAGTCCACATGCTCCTCTTGACATGTCAAAAACATTCTACCCAGATCTTCTTTTGATATCCTCAAACCTGGAGATTAGTGATGCAAAAACTAGGTCTCTAAAGCCTCAAAACTTCTTAACACGAGGAATTAAATTCCTCCAAGATCAATCTTGCAGTCAAAAAGCAAATTGTGTAAGTGTTCATTGGAATTTTTCTGGCCCATAACTGTTACTTGAAAAAAAAACCCTAACTTATTGAACATTTTGTATAAAATTGGATTTGCAGTACTAGTGGCTCTCTCCAGACCAACCACTGCAGACTTCTTGTCCAATTTAATATATAATAGTTACATTACAGAATCTGGCAATACAAGATCATTCACCAGAATAAACAAACAAGCATAATGTACGTCAGTGTGTATCTCTCTGGCAGAGTTACTTCTCACATTTGGACAGTTTGACAAAAAATAAATCAGGCCTTTGCCCTAACACAGTACAAAGGCCGATACTTATTTTTGACAATATAACTTCAAAGGGTGTAAACAAATGGCAAGCCCCAGAAGAAACCAATAATCACCTTCCAAAAAACACCCGGTGGTTAATACACACATGAGCAATGCAGGCCACAGTTTTACAGCCATTTTAATCTGGAACAAATCCATACCACCACCGAAAGAAATGGTACCGGCCCTTCCCACTTCTCACCTCTTCACAATTCCTACTGCCACAGCCTTTCCGCTGGCACAATCTACCAGAGAGCTAATCCCACCAAAACTGGTAACTAATCTCTCTTGGACAGATTGATGAGTTAACCTGGTTCACCACAGGGCTGCGTGCTATCACGAAAGGGTGGAACCACCCCTTTCATCAACACTGCAGGATTAAAACCATGAGAACATACGTCAGTGTGGTTCGGTGACGTAGTCTGTAAATCACAGGACTAGATAATATAACATGATGAACTACAGAGGGAATCTCTGAACTGTGGGCACTTTTGGGGTAGACAGGGCTTTCTATGAAAGATGATGAGTGGGCAACGTCGGTGTGTAGCACTGGAGGGTTTCTCCAATTTAACTGCTAGTACCGCAGAACGCCCATCTGAACACACAGCTTCTGAGAAGTTATCACTCTTTGATAACAGATTTTGAAATTTACACATTAATCACCCTCAATTTCGTGAGCTGGCTGGACAAAAGTGCTTCAAGTTGCGCACAGAGGTAGAGTTGAAGCCACTCATGAAAAGGTACGATGGGTACGTCTAGAACACAGTACAGCGTGCTGGTTTTGTCTGGGGTAGAGTTAATTCTCCTCATGGCAGCTAGTACAGGGCTATGTTTTGGACTTGTGGTGGAAGCAGTTGATAACAGGGATGTTTTAGTTACTGCTGAGCAGTGCTTACATAGAGTCAAGGTCTCTTCTGCTTCTGACACCATCCCACCAGTGACTAGGCTG
This sequence comes from Tetrax tetrax, assembly GCA_009806455.1. Taxonomy (NCBI): domain Eukaryota; kingdom Metazoa; phylum Chordata; class Aves; order Otidiformes; family Otididae; genus Tetrax; species Tetrax tetrax. The sequence continues at coordinate 1,005,674 of WHYT01017426.1, forward strand.
GGGGTACACAGAAAGTTGTGAGGGGACACAGCCAGGACAGCTGACCCCAGCTGACCAAAGGGATATTCCATATCATGGGACATCATGCTCAGCAATATAAAGCTGGGGGAAGAAGATGGAAGGAAGGGACATTTGGAGTGATGGCCTTTGTCTTCCCAAGTCACCATTAGGTGTGATGGAGCCCTCCTTTCCTGGAGATGGCTGAACATCTGCCTGCCAATGGGAAGTAGTGAATGAATTCCGTGTTTTGCTTGGCATGCGTGCAGCTTTGCTTTGCCTGTTACACTGTCTTTATCTCAATCCATGAGTTTTCTCACTTTCACTCTTCTGTGTCTTTCCTCCATCCCAATTTTGGAGGGAGGAGTGAGCAAGTGGCTGCGTGGTGTTTAGTTAAACCACGACACACAGGAACACTGAAGTTCCCTTGCAGACCTGTTACACTCTGGCTATAGCAGCACAGGCGACCTACCCTGTAAAAGAAACCCCAAAGCATCTACCAAATACATACAAAAGTAATGTTACTCCCAAATGAGATGCCTGTCTAGCTCTGTATATGAAAAACCAAGAGTCTTGTCTCTGTACTTCAGATGGCTGGCTTGATGTTAAATATTTCATAAATGAAACAGATTTTCATCCCAGGTGCTACACCATGAAAACAAACTTAAAGGGATGTTTTTAGCAGGGAAGTCATCATTATTTTGGCACACTCCACATACCAGGAACGTCACCAAAACTAACAATTACACAAAATACACAAGTTTTGCCTGCCTGAATTACAGATACGGTATTATTTAATACTGAAATCATAGATAATTCTACTGACAAACTTTCTTCACCAACCCCATATCCAACAAACAGGTCTCTGTAGGACAAATCATTTCCTACATAACCTGAAACTGTAGGCGTATTTTCAAAAACAGATGCACAGAATAGCAGAATTTAACAGATGCTATAGAAGGATGTCCAAGTATTTTTTTTTTTTTTTAAAACAAACTCCTGTTTCTGTGAATCGCAGTGATTGCCCTGGAAATGAAGTCTTTTTTTTTTGCTCAAGTTTTTAATTTTTAATATACTTTGAGGTATGAGTGTTAAAAAAACCAAAACCATCTTTTCCTCTTCCTAAATCAATAGGACTATCTGCCATAACAACAGCAGCTAACTTTGCAGGATGTTGAACACATCAATATTCTCACAAAATCTACTAGAGATGTAAAACAAATTGTAGTACTCTGATTTTAAAAGTTCAAGTTGTTCTCTTCGGGAACAATTAAAAAAGAAATACAAGTATTGGGAAGATTAGACTATCCATCTTTTTAATTCAACTGCTGCAAGTGAGTCTTTTAACTAACATATCAAAAACATAGATACACAATCAAAAAGACAAACTAAAAAAGTAAATTATTAGCCAAAGTAAATTCTTAAGCAGCGACTAATGGAATGTTTGCTTTTCTTTTTAGATATTATGAACAGTTGCCACTATGTACTAAAACCAGAGCTAAATAAAACCCTCCCCTAAGTGATATTGCTAAACATGAGATCCCATTCTCCTTAATATGGAAAAGCCTGCGAGCCCATATGAACGCATTTTTTCGTAAGTAGGTAATGGTTACTGGCTACTCTGCTGACACAATTAGATGCACGCTAATTCTGGCACCAAAAGTTTAAGAGCAACTGAACAAACTTTTAAGATAGTTTTAGAGCATTTTCCATTTAGCATCTCCCTCCACCACCTTTTACTGTACCTAATAAACTCTCTCTCACAAGCCCTGACCTGTGAACGACACTGGAAAACTCATTATCTAGACAAAGTATGTCTCAAAAGCAGCACATCTTGATTTATCTAACAGCTTGGAGGAAGGAACAATAAGAAGAAACAGAAGAGAAGCAGAAAAAACGAAGTGAGTGGATGAAGTCCCTGGCATTTGTTACGTAGCATTCGTGATTTTAGAACAGGTAGGCTGAACGCCAGGAGAAAGGAGGTCAGTAAGACCATGTGACTGCTTAGTAATTAGACTTGCTCAACAGTGCAATTACACAAAAATATTCGTTCATGAGTGTTACATGACTGTTTTAAAGATAAAAGTTAATCAGAAAGCACTTATGTATTAAAGGCTGCTATTTGCCAGATTTAACACAGATTTTTAAAAATGAACCATAACTGGTCACTCCGCAGAGGGACAATATTACTTCTAACAAGAAACTAAACCTCCTAGTTTCTTGTATCCTTGGACCATTTCTCCTCATATCCATTGTGTAAGTCATACTTTGAACTCTGACAGACAAGAGTTTTGTCCAGGGCATTAGGACCATAAACTCATCAGAACATAAACTCTCAGTGTGAATCAACTCAAACTAAGAAAGGACCACTGTAAATTCACAGCAGAAAACTATATTTGACTTATGTTCCAAATGCTGAAAGGCCTCTGCTCTGAATCTCAAATTAAATATTTTTGACTAATTCAACACCCTATTCTACAAGCACATAAGCAAGGATCCTGCTTACAGTCATCAAGTAACCAAGGACATAAGATGCTTATTAACTGCAAGTACCAAATGAGACTGGCAAACCAAAAAACTGCATCATAAGTCTTGTGTATGCATACTGTGAATGTGTGTGTTACCACTGGTTAAAAATAGCTCATTAAAACCACTGGAACCTAAAATGGATTCATTACAAACTAGTAACTGTTCATTTAAATAAAAATGTATTGAGATTACTCTAATAAACATACAGCTCTAGCAGCCAGTTATTCTATAAAGTTACTGTACTTTTAAACTTGAAAAAAACTGAAGATGTCACAAATCCAGGCTATGAAGGCAGTGAGATTTCCTACTTAAATACATGTGCAGAATGTGCCTTGACGGTATTTGAGCCCCAGGAGATTATTTGAAGTGCTTTGCATAGGGGAGTTGTAATTTACCCTTCTGGGAGATCATCATGGGGGGGGTGGGGGTGGGGAGAAGCACACTAAACCAATGGACTACAAGAAAAATGCACCTCTTCATTAAATAAATAAGTGGGTCCACACCACCAAAAACTCCGCCCCTCTAACCAGCAACTGAAAAAAGATGGGAACAGTTAAAGTAAGCCACCTAGCAAATACATCACACACAATTGTATGCAAGGACTGTATTAGCTCATGAGCGTATTAAACAGCCATTGAAGAACCAGGGCAGTAGTACTGAAGACAGGAACTTCCTTTTGCTAGAATCAAAGTTCACATTTGTCTATCATTCACCAGCTCAGAGAAAACAACCAAAAACAGTTTAGCATTTCAATTGCAAAACACATTAGAAACCTATGAAATGTCCTTAAGACGTGTGATTTCCTTAATGCTTAGACTTGCGCCAATTGCCTGCATTATTTTAAAACTTCAGTCACTGCTCATGCTTCATGCATAAAACTAAGACCTCTGAGCTTTCTTTATATTCAAAAAACCCTATCCCCTTCAAAATGAAAAAAAAATGAAAAATAAAGCCTCTATAAAATAAATCTACATTTCATGTACATTTCTCAAATAAGGGAAGTATCCCTCAATAAACCTCAAACCTCAAATAAGGGAAGTCATCATTGTTAAGTGGTATGAACCTTATTTTTGTCAGTGAAAATGGAATAACCATCAAGTTAAAAGTTCACAGAGATCACTTTTAGTGTTTCTATCTTCTAAAAATCAGAAATAGGACCATAAGGAAAAAAATCTCAAATTTTGGAAAAAAAGCCTCCAAAGGTAAGTTACATTGCTGGTAAACTATTTAATGACCTTGGATATAAACTACTAAATCTGAAACAAGGAAACCTTGAAGGAAAGTAAACTGAACTGCAACATGAAATATCTCAACTTTGTCACTCTTCTATTTGTGGTGTTAAGCCAAGTTTCATTGTGCTTGTTCCATAATTAGGCAACTCTTCTCAGCATCATAGTCTGGGCAGGCCAAACTCCTGAGCATTTCAAGTTCCTGACGTTGGCTGGACAGACAATACAAGAACTCTACTGCATTATGAACCCTTTTAAAAAGGGTAATAACTTTCAGATCTCCAGTGATGCCTTAAGAATACTCCCAAGATAGGTATGCACTGAAGTCGCATTAACCTCTGCTTTATTACTGCTCACATTTAGCATGGAAGTGACCACAATAAAGTTCATTTTTGTGTTACACAGGTCCACATCTGGCTTGAAGGTGTAGGAATAAATCTGTGTGCTCTGGAAAGGGACACTACCTACCTTTCCCTGCAGGAAAGATACCCTGAGAAATTACTTCTGAACCAATCAAGCAGCTTAACAGTTTTTGGTGGGTGTTTTTTGTTTTTTTTTCTTCTTTTTGCAGAACGGAGTCACGCTGTGCCGCCGTGGGGTTTCTGGCTGCCCGGGGGTGAAGTAACCCCCCCGGGCTGTTCCTCCTCGGAGCTTTGCGGTCCGGCTACCGGCCGCGCAGCAGCCGGCGGGCACCGGGGGCGCGCTCGGG